>VWZV01000290.1:0-293624 GCA_013397155.1 Irena cyanogastra
TCCTTCCTTCCTTCCTTCTCTGAGGAAACTATTGTTAGGATGAAGAATGACAGAATCTTTCAGCCCAAAGAGACCCCCTCAATTTCTACAGTAGCACCTATGACATGAAATCATGGATGAAACCATCTTAAAATTATATTATCAGTCCTACTTTGCACTCATACATCTAATATTAAGATTTCTCAGGTAAACTAGTGGATTTTAGAGCATTAGAAATAAAACAAGTGTAAGCATATGGGGGTTTCATACAGGTACAAGATAATTTTGTAATTCCCTCCATAAAGGTACTCACATGGATATAGACCAGGCAACTAATGATAGAGAAGTGAAAAGCTTGCTGCAAGTGATTTAGTATCACTCGAAGATACAGAATTCTCAGCATCTGGGTATCTTGTTGAAACCTCCTCTGTCCCTCCACAAAATTTTGTTGTCCAGGCTTTGTCTCATGCCTTCACTTCTATCCCATCCTCTTCCCTGTTGCAACTTCCCTGTTGTCACATTACATTTTGTTTTGCTCCAAGCTTCATGGTATGGAAAATTTCAGACAAAACACTTAATGCAACACAATCTTTATACAACTTAATATACACCATCGACAGTGCTTCAAATCTCATGTGTAAAATATACCCTTTCAAAGATTTGAAGAGTTTGAGAAAAATTGCAGAAAAGCCAGTATGATTTCAGTCTGCTTCTCATTTATTAGAAAAGATTTTCCTGTCTTTCTTCCATAGTTGATCAGTCTGGTACAGAGCTGCTCAGGAGTGCTGGCAGGTACAAATTTGGCCTGCTAATGCCATATTGTCACTGATGTCTTCTGCTACTTCGGGTTGTCATGCAAACATTCACCTGAGTTTTCAGGTGCCCAGCGTTCAGTACTTACGCCGTGATTTACAAAACTGTCAATCTCTCACAGTTCATTTTGTCTTCTTAATGGCAGCAGTAGCAGCGTGGTATGAATCACTTCATAATCATCAGTTGAAAAGCTCTTGGGAGCCCACTTTTCATTTGCACTAAGAGCCTTTACATTGCTGTGGAAATATGAGGGAGATTTAATGTGGGTGTAAATGACATTTTTGCTTAACTGCAAATCTCTTTTTCATTATCACTGTCTTGGATAAATGAAAAATATTTGTACATGTAGAATAACACCTCTTTTTATTAGTGCACAGTGTCCTTTGTATAATTGCATTATTCCTATTGAATAACCTTTCTCAGTTCATTTCTTGTTCATGGAGACAGTCTATGATAATCATGGACCATAGGCACAATGACAACTTCAACAGAATTATTAAAGCAACCACATTCCTCAGGATGATTTTCTTTCTTCCCTCTCCCATCATGAAAGATATCAATGAGGAGTTATTTACACTTAGTTCACACAACTGAAAATCTAGGTGCCTGGATTAGCCATTTTCTTCACCAATCCACAGAAAGGAGAGGAGAAAATCCAAAAGGAGATTCATCTGATTGTGTTAAAATAGTTGGGATAAATTGCTTCCTAGAAATCTCTAGCCTAGACAACTAGATAAAACTGCTGCTTACATTTAACAGTGAAGATTATTGATCTGCAACTCACACAATGTGGACAAAAAAATAATTTTGGAGGCAGATAGTGACAACATTCTGTTCTATATTTTTACAGATTTAATGAACTAGCTTCAGGGAAAAAAAAAATTACAACCTTTTCTATAAAACTTTGAGTAATACTGTTCTTTGCTTTACAAGAAAACTTAACTATTTTCCTATGCAGCCAAATTTCTGTGCCAAAGTTATTGACAGTAAAGACAGGTACCTGTGAGTGAAACTAATTGTAGCCTTTGCCAAGAAAACTTCAGTTTGAACATTGAGGGACTGAAAGTTTACAAATCCTTTAATTAGAAGGAAAGAAATCACAATAATAAAAAAAATACCTTCTTCTTCATTCCATGAAATAGAAAAGGTGGAAAAGATTAAAACCGACAAGTATAAAATCTTTAAATACCGCAAAGAATTTCGTCAGAGAATTTCCTTTTATAGATTATACAGTAACAGTTATAAAAGGAAATTGAAGAACAACAGATCAGAACAAACCATTTTTCATGCAGAAAATGTATGAAGGAAGATTGCTGCTGCAAACATACTGACTCGACTAAAGAAGCAAATTCCACTTGAAATCAAGAACAGTATTATGTTTGTATAATTTTGATATGCTACCTACTCAGAAACCAAGCTGAGCATCTAAATGAAAATGAGTTTCTCAAAAAAGTTTACTTTCTGGCAAACAAACCTAGGAATTTCATCATCTTCAATGAGTCTAGAACACTTTTGAAAATAATGATGTTTTCAAGTTCATAAACTTTATAGAAGCTTACAGATTCTTTTTCTGAATCTAAGCTCTCAGAAATTTATTTTCCACTCCATTGGTTACAAGAAGTTCAACAGGCAAAAATAGAAAAAAATTATAGATACATCAAAAAGAACTTTTATAAAACGGCAGTTGCTCATGACTGCTTTGCCCATGTTATTCAGTGCAAATATGGCTACACGGCATTTTGTTATTTCATATTTAACAGTTTGACAAAAGCAATCATAGGAACTCAGAAACATAATGCATCAGAGCTGGGGATGCTATGAGGTTGGAATTTCCTATAATAAGAGTTTCTGAGATTCTACCAGGGCTTGAGAAAGTCTGCTTTATAATCATTTCTATCATTTCCTGTGAAACAAGATCTACGCACATATTACATTTCTCACTGAGTCAGTAAACTGTTTGGTACTCTCTTGATAGGCAATAGTCAAACTCAAGGCAGTTTCAAACTAGTGGATCATGTCCTATAGATGTCATTTTGCAGTCCTCTGTACCTTTAGCCTGTCACTTTACCGATTTCATACTTTTAAAATAAAGCACTATTAAGGAACAGAATGAGCAATCAGTAACTAACACCTACATAATTTACAAGAGGGATAAAGCAGTGCATTGCAATTTCTATCTATTTTCTGTTTGGAGCAATAGATATATATACCTTCTTACAGGGAAAATATTTTTAAATGCAGTTCTGTACACTCTGTCCTGTACAATGTGCACCTGAAATAGAAATGCTTAATAGTTTATGTTACAATTCACAAAGCAATTTATTTTGCATATGAAATGCTACGTGCAATCACCCAAAGACTGTGCTTCTAATTAATTCATTTTTTATCATGATCTTAGCAAAATCAGATGAAGAGTAAAGGAAAGAGAAGGGAATATACACATTGTTAATTCCAGACAATTAGAAGCATGGGAAATGATGAACCTGTATTCTGTAAACAGTCAGTGGGGAGTGATAGGAGGCCTGATGTTAGGCAATGTTGGACAGTTAGGCTGTTCATGCTCTATGGACTCTCAATGTCCTTTGCAATTCTGTAAGGAGCAAGTTTGTGAAATATTAAATGGAAGAGCTTATTCAGCCTTACTTTGCCTATGCACTTTGGTGGAACATCAAGACTATTTCCATTGCAAAGTATTGCCACAGAAACTAGAAATAAAAAAGTAATTTAGTAATTTTCTTTAAGACTCTCTAGACCTTTTGGTATGAGATAGACAGCATAATGGCTGAGTGAACTTTAATTTGTATTCTCTTAGCACCCTGAGTAGTTGATTCACATTGTCATATAAAATGCTTGGCATTCTGCAGGAAACATGATTTCTTGCTTGTTCTATTTTTGGGGGGTTTTCCACACAATCAGTAACTGGGAAATTATCATCAGTCTTAAGACGAATTCTTAATGATCACTGACTAAGAAAATAAAATTTATTTCTTGTTCTCTTTTTCATCCCTCTCTCTTTTGGGGGGGGTGGTTGAATCCTCATACTCATAGCATCAGATGTGCATCCATAACAGGGTGAGCAGATACAGTATAGATGATTTTTACCCTCTGATAATCAGTAGCAGCATCATCTAATGAGGAATGACTGCATGATTCAGGAATGGTGTGGAGTGGAATAAGAGCTTCGAAAGCAAAATAAACACTTAAGGAAACAAGAGTATGTGGAAGAAAGATCTGGCTGCACAATGAGCAGTGAAGAGGAAACTTGAATAAATTTAATAATAAAAGACAGAATGGAAATAAAGAAGAATCAGGCAGGAGAATTAAGACAAACACTGCTAAAGAAATTAACTATGAAAAATTCTAAGAAGATAGCGAGATTTATATGTTTTCATGTTTCCACTTCCAGATTCTTTTTTTTCTGATTATCAAGACACATAGAGTACCTTCTTAGTGATAAATTTCTAGGGTTCTCTGTTCATTGAAGATGAGATAGTGTCAAGATATTGCATCCAAACAAAAGCCCAGATTACAAAAATGTTCCACGTAACTCTTGTGACCTACCTGAATAGATCAGTATATTGGATACAGTCATTTCATGACCCAATGCAATTTTCAAATTTGCTTTAGGCTTTGAAAATCTCACAAAGCTTTCATTATACCTTTAAGTCTCGGAGTATTACATAAAAAATAAACACTACTTCTGCCTTTGACAGCTATGTGCTACCAAAATTATTCTTCTTTTGATGTAACTACTGCTAAGTCAGTTCTATTTTTCAAACAAAACTTGAGATTTACAGTGTTCCTCACAGACATCAGGTCATTCTAGTGCCTCTTGAGAGTAACCTGTTCTATTTACCAGTCATCGGCACTATGACTTAACAAATAAGGCACTTCAGTTCTATCATGTTATTCTGTTTTTCAAAGCACAAAGAATTGTCTTAATTTTAAATTCCTTACACCAGAACTTCAGCTAATAGAATTCAGGTGGGGACTCCACTGAAGAGTCACTAATTTCTGCTACCTCAGGACCCCAAGCAAATGTCTTTAAGATGTTCTAATCCACTCAGTGGTGTTAATTTAACTAAACCTGGCTTTGACTTGTCTGTAAAGTTCAGTGGATTGCAAAAAATAATTTGTTATAGGAGTTATCACAGTGTATAGAAAGGTCATTTATAATAAACTATTATATGAAATATATCTATATTCAAATATAAAGTCACACTAGACAAGCACACAGAAACACACCAACACATGCATATATATAAGAATCATAAACATTTCCTCTTAAAATAACACATACGTATACATGCTACCATTTCATGCCTTTTGGATGAATTATTGTTTAGAAAGTTGATCTATTGCATAAAATTGCTCTTATTTCTGATTACTAGGCCTGTTAAATAGCTTCTAGATCTCTAGTGAAAGAAAGGCATATGTCATAAAGAAAAGCTTGGGATTCATTTTTCTTGCTTGTATGTGGTTGCCAGGTTCAAACTAGGTGAAGTGTGTTTTAAATAGTTTGCCTTAAGCACTAGCATATGAGCTGGCATGAAAGATTACTGTCCAAAAGGCAAATTCATTTATTACTAGCCCTGGTAGTATTTGTCACTTTATTCACTTTGGTAGCAAATATGTCACCCAGACTTTCATGGGGAATTAAACCATTGTGCAATCTGACAATAACAGGAATATTTTTAGCAACCATGACAGGTATCTGGTACTCCTCTGTCTACACATTCTTAGTCACAATTCCCTTAACAGGTAGTTTGAAAATAATCCCTTGGTACACCTCTCTCAGACCTTCTTGCTGCTTGATGGACAAAGAGTTCGAGACAGTGAGAGGTGCACACCTCTCCACTGTCCCTGTTATGACACTATAGCATGACAGCAAATTGCTGCAGCAAATTGTTATAATAACTTGCCATAAAGAAGAGCACTCTGCAGTAATCTACTCATACAGTGACAAACTGTAGTGTACTGTGCTGTGTGGTTCATTCCACATCTGAAAGAAAATGCTAAAACCTCCTGGTCAAATGCAATTGATAGAAGAGGATTTTCTGTCATCATGGTGATGGAGGACCTACATATTCAATAACTGCCTAATTTTTTTATTTAAGTAATACAAGTGAAGGGAAAATCTGCAAGTGATATTCACTTCTGTATTTCTTTTTCCTGGAGTACTATTTTGAATTTCTCAGCATTAGTAGTACAAAACAATGAAACCTCAGTTTTTATGAGCTAAAACAAAAAAAAAAAGTGCAAGTTTTAATATTTTAAAAACTGGACGAAGTAAAGCCAGAAACATTAGGTTAAAAATGAAAACTTTTTCATGTAACAAAAAATACTTGAAAAGTAACTTACACTTCTGTGGGGCTGACTTTCAGTGGGACTTCGAGAAATTCAGCAGCAAGCCCTGACTTTCCCAAGGGAAAGCAGTTTGCCTTCCTAAGGAGCAGCTCTGGGAAGAATTTCATGTTCTCAGGGAAGGACTGATAGAGGTTTTGTAAGCATCTCATGTTCTCAAAATAACAGGTGCTGTTTTTCACTTTAGTTTACTCTATCCTTGAGTGTGTTCTCAAAACATGCTCTCTCTATCTCAACCAATGGTGGTAGAGAGGCGTTGTGTCATTTACCCAATCAAATAACTGTTAGCGAAAGACCCTATAAAAGGGATTGCATTGTTACAATAAAGGACAGCTTTCTGATTCAATGAAACCTTGGAGTCTTTCTCTTCGTCCTCTGGGAAAGGGTGACACACTTCACCATTTTTTCAGATGCATCTTTCATAAAGAAAATTTCTGCTATATTGACCATTACCTTCAGGCAACATGAGGTGAAATTTTATCATTTGCTTCTCTTATTGACCTGCCAGAACATCCTCAGGTTTTGGCTAGGTATAGAAGTATACCCATATTGCACCTTGTGATTTCGGATATATATGCCACAGAGAAGGTGTGTACAGCAGCTTTCACCTATTCTGTAACTTGTCACCTGACAAGCGCTGAGCAGGCAGAACAGTCAAAACCACTTCTTAGAATAGCTTTCTACATGTCCTAAATTGAGGGCAAAAACAGGAGTTCAAGCTGCCTACAAAGCAAGCATGTAGATCTTTTGGGAACTGAGGGTTTCAGGACACTCTTGGGGTCTGAGAATCCCGATAAGCGATTTAGAGAGCAGAGAAGCTTGAAACAGTCCCAAGCAAATGCATAAGTATTAATGAAGACATAAAACAGGAGACAGAAAGGCACATGCCAATCAATCATAGACTGCAGAGAGAGCTGCCAAAGGAAGAGGGCAAAGATCTTAGGAACCTCCCAGCAGGGACTTATTGACCTTAGTGTCCTCAAGGCAAAAATAACTGATCTAAAGTTAAAGGTCTCTAATTTTAGTGATATCCTAAGGCTATAAGTGTCAATGTCACCTAATGATCGAGAAATACTGACATAGATCCGTGAGAGTTACCTTTCACAGGGGATCAGAGCAATTAGTACAGTGCCTACATCAAATGGAGAACGCTGGAAAATCAAAGTTGCCTCTGGACTTCAGGCAATTTTAAAAGTGCATTACAGATCTCTTCTCAGTGACCTTCAATCAGAAGGGTTACTACACCCTTTGAGGTCTAAGACCCTGGGTGTCAGTTGATGCACATAGATTTGGAACCCTCACAAAGCTAAGCCTTTTTGTCAAGAAAATACAGTGCTTCTTTTCCCTTCTCTCCACAAGTTCTGTAGCACGTCAAATAAACTGATGAAATATGAAATACCACAACACTCATACAAGATAGGGATACACTATCTCTTGTCTGCCATTCCAGAATTTCTACTACAAGAGTGTGGGAAAGGTAGTCTGTAAGGGGATTGCTGACTATTTTCTCAAGCTAGCTGGCCTTGCTAAAGCAATACAGAGTTCAGGGCAGACTCACATGCAAGATTTAGCCCAGCTTTGTGGAAGGGTTTTGCAGCTCACAGGAAATTCCAGGCAGTTGCCAACACACTGCTGTCAGTAGAACGAGAAAGTTACAGTAACATGATCAGTACTCACGCCCTGATCTATGCTGCAGGTGCATCACGGGGCTCCGAGACTCAAAACCTGGCGTCAGAAACATCAATAGGCTTTTTTACTTCAGTGGTCATTTCTGATGGCTTAAGATTTCACCATCAGAACCCAAATCCAAATGACTTCAAGGAGACTAAAGTTACTACAGGAAGTTCTTAATTTTTGATGTGCATAAGTTCATCTGCAGAACTTCAGCCAGTCACTTCAATCAATAAGGTGTGTCTAGTGTGCAAAATGAATTGGCTTCTTCCTATGCCTGTTTAACAGACCTAAAAAAAAAGAGTCTTAAGGTTACCAGTTGCTTAGGCTTACAAAATCATTTAAATGGTCATGTTGAGTGAAATTAATTCTGACAGGTACAGGCGCTTAAGGAGGATTTAAGGCATATATGTCTGCAACCAGTGGATTGCTCAAAACCGTTATCTCACACATCCCAGGCATGAGCATTTTTGGGAGAAGAATGAGAGACAGTTGAAGAAAGACCAATATTCAGGGCAGCCAGTCTATTCAGCCTGCGCTGATGAAAAAGGGCTGATGGCCCCATATTACCTGGAAGCTCCTCATTAACCTCAGCAGGCTTCACAATTTGCACTGGCCAAGGCAATCGTCTCCAGAAGTCACCTTTTCAGTGCACAGAAATTTGTGAAAAAGAGGCATGTAGGCACTTATCTCTTCTGGCATCTTATAGAGCATGGTTTGAATGGGAACCTACACATCAGCAAACTGAGTTGTTCAATTCATAAAGTTTCTTTTGCATATTTAGCTTTTGACACTTAAATCACTTTTGAACATGGATACTAACTCATGAGTAACAGTGCTCCTTTAGAAATCCAGATGGTTTTAAGGACTGTACTTAGAGTGAGAAGGAAGTACAGTAGACTAGATATGTGAGGCATTCAGTATCTTCTGTATTCATAAGTATTATAAGCTGTATAATATCCATAAAAACTGATGAGGCATGTATACATGAGAAATACCTATGCTTGCAAGATGAAGGTGACATTTTCTAAACTAAACTTCTGCAATAAATTAGTGTTCCCAGAATTTATAAAATTACTTCCAAATGGAAAATGGACATCTCCTGTCAAGATACTGACCTTATTCAAGGAAACAGTAGGTTTATGCACTGTGCTTGTGACTACACTGTGGTAAGCAGACATAATACCATCAGAAAATTAGATCTTGACATTCTCCTTCAAAACAGACCCGATTATTTTCTCTGATGGATTTGTAGCTAAGTATTCAGTACACTGGTGAATCGTGCCCAGCCCGGGATTTCATTTTGAGTAGATTATGAATAACTGTTATTAATGCCCCCCTGTCCTATATAATATCCCACTTGGGATTTTTGAACACAGGATTTTTTTTTTAGGTATGAAAAAAATGACAAAGTCTGCCCAGAAATCAAGCCATTTTTTAGTGGATGCCAGTGTTTTGTGCCAGTCTGCCTTTTGCCTCACTTCCGTTTGGGAGAGGTCAGAGGTCCCAATGTAAAGGTGTTTTTCTGTCTATAACTGGTCTTAAACTATAGGCAGAGGCTTGATTTAATTTGTTGCTAATTCTGCTTTTTAGCTCCCTAAATGTTAAAATCTGACCATATTTTTCATTGTAAACACAGGCAGTAAATTGACACACAAACACAAAGATTTGAACGAACATTTTGCAATACTTATTGCCTTTTCAAACTCTGAATATATATTATTCTATTGAAAAATATTAGAAGACTAAGAGCATTGGACATAGCACAGGTCCTTTAGAAAGAAAACTATATAAGCAGCAGCCACAAAATGGAATTAAAAAGCAAATAACTCCTAATTCATTTTAACAGATTAAGAGTATCTAGAGTATTTCTTAGAAAACCCCAACAACTGCAGAGTGATATTTACACAAAGCAGCTTCTTCTTTGAGCAATAAAGGTTAGGATACCATTATTAGAAGACATTCTGCTAAAGTACTAATTAAGATATGTATCATTTTCTGAAATTTGGATTCAGTTACTGTGTGGTGGTATTTACACTTTCTTAAAGTATCCAAACAAATTTCCACTGCACCTCTGAATATGAAAAACGAGTGCATGGGTGTGGCTACTCTGAGAATCATGAGCACAAAGAAAAATACATATCCATGTTCAGACCTACTGTTTACTTTTGTAATACTAGTTATTTTTATGTGGACCAAGTTTTCATTTCAACAAACTACACTCCAAGATCTCACTTAATGAAAAGGGTTTAACATGGTAATTGGACAATACAGGAGGCATGTTAAAGCAATCTGCCCAGTAAAGACATGGATATGGTTAGCAAATTTTTTTATGTCTTTATTTCAACATCCATGTTGTTTTCATTTAAGATCTGATATATTAACTCTAAAATTTAATTATGCTTTCATAATTTTGAATACCATGCCTATCTATCCAACTTCTAGGTCCTTCTGGAATTGCTAAAAAATGTTCCAGGTTATTCTTGCCTTTTACAAGGAATTTTTCTTTTACTTTGTCATTTAGTAGGGAACAGAAATGTGACAGAGTAGGAAAACAAACAAACAAACAAACAAACAAACAAAAAACAAACAACAAACAAAAAACCCCTCCAATCTTCTAACAATATAATTTAGTATTTTATTGAGAAATGTTGCCAAAAGATTATGGCACCCTTTTCCACTATTACAGAGGTGTAATATAAAAACATAAGAAAGCTGCGTTCATGCAAAGATCAGAAAAAGCAATTGGA
Source organism: Irena cyanogastra (assembly GCA_013397155.1). Lineage (NCBI taxonomy): Eukaryota > Metazoa > Chordata > Aves > Passeriformes > Irenidae > Irena > Irena cyanogastra. The sequence goes on from VWZV01000290.1 coordinate 10,578, forward strand.
AAATGGAACAGTAACAAAAATAACAGCAGCAGCCAAATAAACCAGAAATGCCAGCCAGATAAGGTAGAGTCATCCAATGACTTCATTTTGCAAGTGTTAAAAGACAGTCTACATTTTTTTTTTCCCTAAGTGGTTCACGAAAGGCAGCATACTTTTTTATTCTCTTACCCATCATCCCTTGAAATCAGAAGAGTCCTGACCTAAAACACAGATTAAAATATTTTCAGACCAAATCACCATTCCAACTAGGCATATTTCACGACTCCTTAACTTGTTAGTACATTTCTGGAGTGACTTGGAACATCCTTTCATGTATCAATCTCCTTAAAGTAGTCCTTAGGGCTTGAAAGTGCCACCTAGGGCCAACTACAATGTGTTCAAGCAAGACTTGGTTAAAAAGAGTTTATTCAGAAAGTAAGAGAAAGCAGCAATTGAAATGAAATGTACCGAACAGCCGGCAGACTGCCAAATGTCGGTGTGTAAGTCTTCCCCTCCTTCCCAACTGAGGACAGAAAATGTAGTTAGTTAGGCCACTGTTATTGGTTGAAAAAGACACTAAAAAGTATTAATGGGATTTTTTTCCCCACTGGCAATACCTTTGTCCCAAAGTAGGGTCAGGGGGCTAAAGTCCACCTTACAAATTAAAAGGAGGAAAGGGATTGTTTTGTTGCAAGCTTGAACAGTTTAGCCTGACCCTAGGTGAGACAGAAGGCAATTTTCACCTCTGAAAGAAGGTCAATTGCATTTGCCAAGGCACGGCAGATCGTGAAAAGGACTTTAATTTTCATGCAGTATGACCTTCCCCCAGAACAGGAGAGAATCATGCTGTTTAAGGATATCTGCAAAGACCAGAGACCAAAAAATGTCAGCTTTCAAGCACATTTTTGTCTGAAAAAAGAACATTTGCAAGATTAATATTTTGTTAAATGATGTAGCATAGAGTGATTCTAGAAACTAGGCTGAAAAACCCCAGGCTTGTGCAAAAGATTCCTACCACATTTAGCAGTCCAAACCAGCAGGTCCCAGGGTTTCTTTAGTTCAAGGGATTTATTTTTTCTCATCATTCAGGTAGGAAAAATGGGGGGAAAAATGGGTAGAAAACACCTAGGAGAAACATCTCTGACTGAAGAAACATAGGGCTGATGTATGAGGTTCATATTACACTTCATAATGTAGGGAAGAGGTATTTGTCAGGGGAAAATAGGAGAAGTTTACACAGAAGCCTCTGAATCGTTCAGAGGCTCTAGCTATTGTTAGCTGTGTACAGACCCACAGCAGGGCTGTTGCAACTGATTCGAAGGAAAGAAGTTGATGGTTGGTTGACTAGTCCTTATCAAAACTGAAAATATGCAAGGTAAGGAAATAACTTTGAGGGATTCTCCTTTTTTTCCAGTAAATATTAACATCTTCTAGATGAAAAACGGGCATTGAAGATGGAAAATTGCGCTGTACTTTAAACATCACTTCTGAATTTCTTGCACCCAGTTTTATCTGTGTATTTCTACTTATTTATTTGAAACTCCACAACCAAGTGGAATATGTCCTTTTCCTGGAGAAAGACACTTCATAAATTAAAGAAAAAGTTGATAAATCTTTCCCCTATTCTTCAATAAAACCAGATTGCTACAGAAAGGCATGTATTCCCCACTGTAGACATGGAAAGAAACAGCTAACTCAACCCATTGAGCTCTGTATCTCTTTAATGTTATTTGTAGATCTAAGTCCTCATTGGATATTGACTTCTGTAAATGGGGCCACCAGTTTACTACCAATCAGATTTAAAGTGAGAGTTTTGTTTTCCTTGAAGTGCTAGAAACTGTTGGTTTGTGATATTAATCCATTCTCTGTTCATCCCACATCCCCAGCCTAAAGTTTTGTCCAAGATGGGAATACTTCAGCAGAGAAACATAAAAGCTGTGACCTCAAAACCCTGCAGCGCCAAGGGACAGCCCAGAATCAATGGTAATTCTCTGGACAATAACTGGGATCTGAAGGTCACCCAAGGACAGAGACAACCAAGTCTCCAAGGCTGCAGAGCAGCGCTGTGGAAAGAGACCAGGGGATCCTGATCCATGGCAAGTTGAACATGAGCCAGCAGTGCCCCAGCAGCCAGGAGGGCCAACCCTGTCCTGAGGGCATCAGGCACAGCATCACCAGCTGAACAAGGGAGGGCATTGTCCCTCTCTGCCCTGCACTGGGGCAGCCTCACCTTGAGTGCTGCGGCAGTTTTGGGTGTCACAATGTGAGACGTTAAAAAATTAGAGAGTATCCAAAGGAGGGCAACAAAGATGGTGAAGGGTCTGAAGGGGAAGCTGTATGAGGAGAGGCAGAGGTCACTTGGTTTGTTCAGCCTGGAGAAGAGGAGACAGAGGAGAGACTTCATTGTGGTCTTCAGCATCCTCATGAGGAGAAGTGGAGGGCCAAGCCCTAATCTCTTCACTCTCATAACCAGTGACAGGACTCAAGGAAATGGCAGGAAGTTGTGTCAGGGGAGGTTTAGGTTGGATGTTAGAAAAAGATTTTCACCCAGAGCATGGCAGGGCATTGGAACAGGGTCCCCATGGAAGTGGTCACAGGACCAAACGTGACAGAGTTGAAGAACCATTTGGACAATTCTCTCAGACACATGGTGTGACTCTTGGAATGTCCTGTGAATGACCAGGAATTGGACTTGATTATTCTGATGAGTCATCAGAATCATCAGAGTCACCAGAGTCATGAGTGCCTTCCAACTCTGCATAGTCCATGATTTCAAGTCCTAACAAAAATTGAAACCACTTTGGTACAGGATACAAAAAAGGTTTGATATGAGTGAATGGGCAAAGACGTCACAATACAGAAAAAAAAAAAAGCTCACCAGATCAAGTAGATACAATTAAGCAAATAAGTAAAAAAACCACAGGCGGCTGTGGGACGCCTTCTGGTGACACTGCTGACACTGAATAGGAAGTAGGGAACAAAAAGATGGTGACTGATGAAAGATGGGCAGAGAAAAGATGAGAAAAGTAAGATTTCCTGACCTAATGTTTGAGGAAATTTTTAGACCTAAAAATGAAAACACAGCAGGAGCATTGCTCAAAAGTGGGGAGCAGGGGAGCATGAAATAAAAAGTCTAACATGGGTACTCATAATTTACAAGCTGTTCTTGTTTGTTAGCATCATGAAAAAATGCTGTGGGGAAAATTTTTAGCCGAACCTGTTAACATTAAGCTTTATCCATACACCGCAGTTATTTTTGCACAGCTAGGCAGTTACACTCCATTTTTCTTTCTTTTTTTTTCCATTTTTTCTTTTCTTTGCTGCTTCCAGCTGCATTTTTTCTCACAAGCATCTCACAACCCATTTATGCAATGAGGCTTATGGATATGATGGTTTGACGTTCACTCTGTAGAAAAGCAAAGGCATCAGAACTATCATATATAAAGCAGGGCAGCATCTTCAGCTTCAGCATACTCATCTTGACTCTTGTCTTTCTGTTGCATCTCTGTCATCTGCTATGTAAGTCAGTTCTTTAAAACAAATACTTCACCTACAGAGGTAAAAGGGTGGAAAAGTCCCACATGGAAAAAAGTGCATTAGCCCAAGAGCCGTTATAGCTAAACAAGTAACTCAGTGCAGTAGAATAACTTAAGCAAATAAGTTCCTTTGAACTTCTAGTTCTTAGTGCAAGAGGCTACCCAATGGAAGTCTAACCCTGCTGTGGAGGAAAGTAGGCTGCTATAATTGCTGTCCTTGGACAGAGAGATACACAGTCAACAGAGAGCTTACAGAACTTAGCTATCCACCCTTTACTGGGTTTGCCAGCCAATGAGAAGATTGCTAAAGGAAGAGCCTCACTATTGCTGATTTAAGATTTCAGACTTGTCTAATTTAGTGGTAATCTACAACACTAGTAGTGTGTGCTGTATCTTTGTTAAGAAGACTTTCTCTGTGAGTCTATGGTAATTGCAGTTTGCCTTTTGTCCTTATTAAGGTGTAATTACCATTTCTTCAAGCTCACCCAAACCTACAGCTAAGCTGGCACATATGATTTACACACATATATAACATTTCTGAATAAAAGGACCTGTAGCTCAGTTTTAACATTTTAACATTAGTATCAAATATATGCTAATTGATACAAGTTTCAGAATGATTATTCATTTTTCAGGTTTTAGCATGGTCTTCTTTTTCCTTCAGTCCCACAGCCTGAGAGATAGCCTCTAACACTGACCATTATGCAGCATGCAACACAGTTGTCACAATGTTTATGCAAATAATGATGGTATGAGATGACAGAAAGAAGCATGAGGAGACAAGAAGAGATAAGAAAAGGACAAAGATTCCCTGTGTTTTACTCTGTGCTCATTCCATATACTAGAATTTTTTTCTTTTCTGCTTTTGAAATTTCTCTCAAGGTGAATATGTATTAGTGAACAAGAAAGCAATTATTACTAATAAATATTAATAAACAATACTGGGATAGAGATTATGAAAAAAATATATTCTAGCTCTTTAAGAAGCACCTGCAGAAATAGAACAAGTCCATCACTTGTTTCAATGCGGACAACTTGCCAGCCAAAGTATCCTCGACTAAAATGGACCTTTTTTAGTGCACCATAATGTTAGCACAATGTTTTACTAGAGATGCTGAAGGAATTAATCTATTTTTGATTTATTTAGTTAAAGGCCATATTCAGTGTACCCATTCCTCTGGTGAGAACCTCTGTCTAATATGTATGCCTTATTTTTATCATCTTATATTGCTAGGATAAACATCAGCTTGTCCACTGACTAAAACTGACCATGTGAACTCTCACTCTCTGTATATCTCAATTAATTTTACTGCTGGTAAAATGTACTTTAATCTTATTTTTCCACAGCCAGCAGTTTCTCATTTTTCTCCATATATCTTGGTGATTCTTCCATGTTTTTTTTCTTATTGGGAGCAAACAAAAATTCATTGATTTCTTGAGGAGAGGATACAACAGGTTTTTCACACATAGGTGTGCCTGGCTCAGACACAAACAACTCCTTTTGTAATACCAGTTATCTCTTTTAAATTCTCAGATGGCAGAAAAAACACATGAGCTATTATTTTTATTTCTGAGTATTTGAGAGGCCCTCATGCACTACAGTACCAAGATCTACTTAAGTACCAGGGCATAGAGATGATCCCATCAGCCTCCCCAACAATTCAAGCCTCTCCCCTGGTGACAAAAAAGAACACTGGTACATAAAAATGAGATTTATTCTTTCCTCTACGATCGTGATTAAAGGAGAAGGGTATTTTTTCCTAAGACTATTAGTTGTATCCTTTTGCCTGCAAGTCACGTCTCTGAAGCAATTACTTATTGACATGTAAGTCTAAATACTAAGTACACCTTCTATTCATACCCTCTGTGACCCTCCAGCAGCCTGCAGACTGCTACTGTGTATTAAGAAACTCTGAGTCTGAACAGAGGAAATAAGTAAATTCTTCTCTCCTTTATCCCCTGTACACTGATGTTTTCCTCTCTGTTGAAATGTCTCTGCTACATCTCAAAGCTGCATGCCTCATCCATCTCAAAAGGATTCATTTTTCTTTAAGAAGGTTGATCAAATACCTCGGTGACTTTTTCTTAAATTTTGCTTTTTTTTTAAATAAAATATTTATGACATGATTTTTTTTTCCTGGAAATGAAATTACCTAGGATCACAAAGTATATTAGAAGAAAGAAAGGCAAAAACCAAAAATGTTTCAAAGATATAATGTAGCATCCCAGTTAAGTGAGAAAATGTCCTGAAGGAACTGCTGGTGTTCTCACTACTAGGTAAAATCTGAGGATATTTAAGAAAGAAAAGCTCCAAAGTACTGCAGAAAGTACTCATCTTCTTTACGTCCTCTCTTGATCTTCTGTACAACAAACACTGAAAGTTTGAGGCAGGATCCAAACGGTGGCATTCCCGAGGGAGATGGGACAGCAGCATTTCTACCGAAAAAAATTGAATTACTGACTTAAAAATTGCTAACTCTGACATGAATTAAATAAAAAAAAAAAAAAAAAAAAAAAAAAAAGGAAGTGTTCCCAATAGCGCAATAGCGTTTTAGACAAAATATTCAGAAGAGCAATGAATATGCACGACATTTTGGAGGAAGTGGCTGAGCCAGCAAACACCAGCGCATACTGCTTCACAGTAAATAGGTTCCAGAGACTGCCATGCTTTTTGCATTCATTCAGTGACAGATCAGTCTAGAGAATGGTAGCATCTGGATGAGGGCAGATGGCTAAACTGTCAAATAATGACATTTTACAAAAATTTAGCAGTCTAAGCACAATATGGTTCCAATCCCAGAGGCAGACAGGTAAACAATAGTGCAGAAGTTATAGCACTAGCACATAAGATTATTGATTATAATTATTCTAGGGGAAAGAATTCTTCTCAGAAGATTAGGCTGACAGGAAGATTGAGAGTTCTCTCAGAAAGAACTAGGTGACATCTTCCCTGTTTTGTTCATCTATCTATTTTGCTACATTTTCACCTCAAATGAGCTTCTTGTGATGTACTAAAATAACATAAACCTTACAGGGTAAAGATGTTCAAATCTACTGGTTTTCTGCAATTCATCTTTCACTGCTACATTTTTTTATTTTGTTTCAGAAATTCACCACTGAGTCAGGGATAGCCATTAAGAGAAATCTTTGCCCTTGCAACCAGAATGCACTTGGATCCAAAAGGTCTTATCTTTATTGTTCAGAGGAAAAAAATCATTCACAAAAATACCAGAAAATAGTAACGGATCCTGTGGAGAGAAACTAAAACATCTTTCCACTCAGCTAAAGTTACGTAGACCCAAAATTTAAAGTTTTGAATAGTCCCACCTAAATCTGTGTGAAATCAATCTTCTGTAAAGAACAAGGGAAAAAAGCCTTTTTTTTTTTTNGTTTTTTTTTTTTTTTTTTTTTTTTTTTTTTTTTTTTGTAGTAACTGGTATGTGTTTTGGAAGTGAAGTCACAAAATGGACAAGTTAAGAGAGGATTCTTCCATTATATGTTGGAATTTCTGCTCCTTTTTTAGAGAGGTCACAGCAAGGTTCCTTAGCAAGGAAAAGTGAACTATAACCTGTAGTTTATAGCGTCATTCTTTAAAAGAAAATGAAGAGTTTAACTGATTTTTTTTACATCTGTCAGCAAACACTGACACCATTAGCTACACCGTTACATGAGTGACCGTGCAGCCTTACAGAAGTGACTGAGGGGTTCTTCTTTCTCTGTGGTCCCTTCTCTTATGCTTAATGCGCACTTGTTCCCCAGCCCATAATATACTGGGATGTGTGGTTTTGGAGATTGCCACTCTGTCACCTGTCTTGTTAAAAATATGGTTACCATGCTTATACAAGTCCTTCCCCTGAGAATGGGCAGAGGCCTGTGAAGGACAGGTAGGCAGGCAGACAGACAGGCCTACAAAAGAGAAAGGGCTGGCTGGAGTGGGGAAAAGAAAAGAGCTATTATGCTGGAAATATTAATAATATTACAAATATAAAGTTTTCATGTGCTTTTCATTAAACTCCATTAAACTCCTTCTGTGCTTTACAGTGCTTGACAGATGTGATAAAATTACATGGATGGCACGAATTAGCTGAAGTTCAATCTAAATAAAAACAAATACTGATTGGCAAGGGAAAGAATAAGGAGTAAAGGTATCTGTTCTATTTAAATTGTATCTTATTGCAGGTATGGCTCTTAATGTGCATTTCATACTAGATTCACTTCTTTCTGAGTTCATACTTGGCAACAATAACCCAGAAGCTATTAATATTCCTCTCAGATACTTCTTTTACCACTTTTATTGACACAGAGAAAATACGGAGGATATCTTTAGGAAAGATCATTCTTCTTGGACATATCACAGCAATACCCATAGCTTTGCCATCTGCAGAACAGAATCATACAACCTTGGTGTGTGTTGACTACTGTAGTTGAATGATGTCAGTGACTGTATCAATACATATGCTATTAATTATGTAATAGTTTAGAGCCAGTGTGCTAGTTGTGAATTAGGTGGCATTAAACAGCAAGGAATCTTTTTTCCCTTCACAGTTATGTTTTCAGTCTTGACACATGGACTACAACTTCCAACGTTAGAGCCATAGTTTTCTCAAGAAAACCATATTTCTTAGGCATTTCATTTTCTTGGTAGAATTGTTATTGTCCAAAATGGGACTTGAACTTCTGGAATTACTTTGATAGCATGGGTAACCATAGGGCAGACACTTAGGTGATGTAACTGTACTGTAGCTGTATACAATGGAGCAAGCCCCAGATTGTCTGGTTTTTTTGCACCAGGAAATCAGGTTAATTTTTCAGGTACACAAATTCAGATTTAACTATCTATAAATGACAGATTTGAGTTGTCTGTGTCTTCAAAAGAATTAGGGTAAGGTTCCATAGCATATATCTAGCACATATCCATATATGACTTTGCTTGTATTAATGAGTTATTTGGTGAGTATAGCATTTATGGCATGGAGTACATGCTTTAACTATGATAATTAGGGTAGCAGAATCTGCCTTATACAGTAGCATGGATTTTGAGAAGAATTGTACTGGCTATTCATGGAAGAGCCATCGAATATGCTGTTAGATATGTCCATAGTGTGCTTGCTCTCATAAAGAATTTTAATACTGATTACAGAATCTTCTGTCTCATGTGGTGAGTGCTAAAATTTCAAAGCCATAATCCTGAGCCTAAATTCTGAAGTAACATTGATCGTGCCTTATCTGCTCTGTGTATAATCAAACTTGTAAGGTAATGTTGCAGCTTGTTTCACATTTTACTGATTTTCTTAGTCTAAAATCTCTATAGTTTGTTCTTATTTTCTAAATTAATTTACAACCTCCACTTAGGGAAGGAAAATAAGCAATTTCTTTCCTACAGACCAAAAGAAAATAACACTGACAAGGAAACCAAAGAATGATTTAATACATTCCCTTGACAAAAAAAAGTGAACTATAGCTGAAGTACTAAGCACTACCATTTGTCTAAACTTTTTTTAAAGCCTTGCATGACAGAAATTCCACAACCTGCTTTGGGTAATATATTTCTACAATCAACTAGCTTTTCTTCTTTTACCTGTCCTAAATGTCACTAGCTGCTATTTAAGCCCACATGGACCTCTTACTTCAATTAGAAGTGGGATTCCACTATCTCTGTGGAGAGACCTAAAACCAAACTTTGTAAAGCAGCTTTATAATCCCTTGAAGACTACAAAGAAATTGAAAATAAAACATATACATACACTGGATATAAGTCCTGCATTTCATGGTTTCACACAGCAAACCAGGGACAAACACCATGGTAGGCAATATCAGAGTAATTTATTTTCTATGTTACTTTTCCCTAAAATAGAAAGAGATTAAGCTGCTCATGTATAAATATTTAAGTAAATAAACTGTCATCAACTCAGCAATCAAACTGTGAAAATGTGAAGGTGGGATGAATCCAAAACTACATAGCCATAAGCTAATTCATATTCATAATCTAAAACTTTTCATATTTAACAGGATTAATGTCCCAGGGAAAAAAAATATAAGAGTAATATATGGTTGATAAGGATACCAGTCTGTAACACCACAGCAATTGGCTAATGGAAGTATGTATTTTAGGGAATTTTGATTAAGCAGCTAAGTTAGTTATAAATGGTTCTGAATAATGATATGCCCATATTTAGGTACAAAAATACAAAAAACTTGTGAGATCTAGCTTCTGTCTATCAACCAGACTACACAAAGGAATCAAATCAAGTTGCAGTTGTACCTTCAAATTTAAAAATTCTTCTAGAAAAGGAGAACTTGCCACCATGCCACGCTGTATTGGCTCTGTGTCTGAACTTACGGCTTTTCCCTTCCAGGGTACTTGATTGTGAGGAAGATCTGATAGATTAAAATGCTACTGGAAACCTGTTTAGGCTTCCAAACTTCACTTGAGGTGTCTAGTTCAGAGCAGGCTTAATTGTACACAGTTATTGTCATAAAAAGCTAAGGACCAATAAAAGAAACAAGGGTAGTTCATTGTAAAAATATATTACCTAAGGCAATTTGTGAAATGTCTATCATGCAGGGCTTTAACAAAAGTTTAGACAAATGGTAGTGTTTGTTACTTCAGCAATAGTTTACTCTCTTTTTGGCAAGGAGATGCATCTTGATCTCATGCCTTGGAGCACAGGAGTGGATCACCTCCCACCTGGATGGGCCTTTTCCCACAATGTGCATCACTATGAGATCAGCAGAGTACAGTGAAGTGAATTTTATCTGCTCCTAATCACTTAATGGATAGTTGCCAGAGGCATGACACTGGTTTGGAAGGAACAGTGGTCCACAAAACAGCTGTAATGAACATATCTGGTGAAAAAGTCCATTAAAAATGTCAAGTAAAAAATGATTTTTTTTAATCACATGTGATAAAACTGGTAGAACTTATATTCAGTATCAGAAAACCCTAACAGAAAATTTAATTCCTTCAATTAATTTGTTGAATGAGTAGTGCTAAAGCCTGGGTCACCAAAGCAGTCTGAATCGCTGGAAGGGGAGACAAGAGGAAATTACTAATTTAATCTAAACACTGTGCAGAACCTATATCATGATGTAAATTAAGGACAATACTTCATTAATAAACACTAGTTACTCAGATTCAGTATCTTTGTAAGAATGAGAAACAAAAGAATTTATGCATTTTAGTAATATCTGTCTTTAGACAAGGTGAGTTTATCAAAACAAATAAATATATGAAGAGGATTTAAAGGAATGTAAAAATGTTAAATACTTTGTGTGGGTGGGGACTGCTTAAAGCCACTGGGTTTGATGCTTCAAGTAGTTGTATACTGCTTACAAAAAGAGAAGAATTTTTCAAAGAGGATAAAAAACACTGACAGAAAAAAAATGAGATTAACAAAGAAGACAATAAAATTTAAAACACAGCCTGTGGAAAAAAATGTCTAAATAAGGAAAATAGAAGAAAAAAAAGGACCATAAGATTAGGAAAGTTAAATTTAAAACCATCACACCACAGTCAAGGCAAAATAAGAGAAACTCCAGGAAGAGGCATAAAATTAATAATAAATATTTTCCTTAAGCATGTTTAAAACAGAAAGCTTGTCAGTAAGATGACAGATGTGGTCAAGGTGCAAAGAGTCCCCAAGGAAAGCAAAGTTGTAGCAGAAATACCAAATAAATTCCTAGTACTTGTCTTCATATTAGAGGGTAATCTATATTTGGGGATACTATCTTGAACTTAAATGTCAATTGGAAAAGTTTTAGAAGACAGTGGTAAAATAAACAGCAACAAATTTCTGAGACCCAGCTCTATGAAGCCAAGTTCTAAAAGAACACCATATTGGTGAATTATGAACTCTGCTTGCAAGTTAAAATTAAAACTGACTTGCTACTAAAAGAATAAAAAATGCCATAAGGATGAATGCGTGAACCTTCATACCAATCTGAATTCCTTAGTTAGCAAATTTGTTGAAATTAATATGAAGAATAAAATTAGTAGACATATGGATAAATGTGATATAATTGTGAACTGGGAGCACAGCTCCTCCAGCAGTAAGCCATACTTCACAAATTATTAATTACATTAAGAAGGATTTCCCAATATTTTAGGACAGCACTCCCAGAGATCCAACCCTAAATCACACAACCCTGAGTAAATGGCTGAGCTCAGCAGTGGGCAGAAACAGGAAGTTGCCTTTCAGAAGCACAAATTAGCCCAAGTTCAGAGCCATGCTGATGCATTTTATGAATCTCATAATGGACTGAGGAGCTATTCTGCAAAAGCTTGAGGTGCTCAGCATTGTATTTTATTGACCACTGTAACCAAGATGTCTGTGAAGTCAGGACAGCGGTGAGTAAATAGAGCAAAACACTGTGAATACCTCGGTGTGCCCGGACATATGCACAGTCAAACTGGTGCCCACAGTTCGAACTAAGTTGTGTACAGTTCATGCAAACACAAGCAATCTTAACCACTCAACCCAATCACAGTGGGATGTGACCCCTCTGGGAAACTTTTCAAGAGATCCTTGCATGAAACATAATGTCATTACAGACAAGTGTGTCATGGGCTATGTCAATCCTACCTGGCTGAATTAATGTAAGATATTCAGGAGGTCAGAAGACTATCATGCTAGGAAGCCTTTAGAATAACAACAGAGAGCAAGGGGGAGTCCAGTGGCTCAGCTGTCCATCAAATAATAAACTGGTTTCCTTTCCAACAGTCAAACTGATTTTCTACTTCTGTCATGAACAAAGGCAGGGCTGCTTAGCAGGTGTGCAAAGACCCACCACACAGCCCCAACACCTCCATGGACAACTCTGTCATCAGATCTAGAGGAAGTTTCAAAAATTCGCTTTATCTCATGATTAAACATCTCAGATTAAAAGGAAACATACCTGTTCCTTCTAAAAAAAAAAACTATTTGCCTTCCATTCTGTTTGTTTGCTGTCTTCTGCATGTTTGGTAAACCTCTGTGCATTGAATTGACAAAGCAGAGAAAAATTGTGATGATACACCAGTGGTCAGCAAGTCATCTTTTAAAGAAAAACACTGCTGATAAGATAAACAACTTGTGATGTACTTAATTACAATATTTCATACTCATTTAGCCATCTCCACATCACAGCACTAACAAAGTGGATTTCAAACAGGAAGAAAGACTCCTTCACACAAGCCCAGAGGGCTAATTATAAAATAGCAACCTACTTTCTTTTTTTGGTAGCATTTTTTTTTCCAGTAGAATTTATTGAGCTCATTACCAAGCTGCTTATGAAGTGATTTGAAAAGAGGCAACATTAAAGCATTCTGAAAATCCCTTGTACTTAGTCATCTTGACACTTTGTTTGAACTTTAAGCATTAATATGAAATAACTGCAGCAGCCCCATATTTCTGATTCTATTGTTTGACAGTGCATTTAGAAACTAAAAGATGATATGATCAAGGATTTTTAATCAGCAAAGTAATTTGTAGGAGCGTCTCAAGTATTCACAACTTTGAGAAGAGCAAAGGGATACAAATATGAGAAACAAGACAGGCACAGTACATGTCAGACTAGAATAACACAGCAATGTGAAACCAGGAGTACAATCACTGCTGAAACTGAGGGGAGGTTTATTGCTTTTTACAGGCAAGACTGAAAATTGAAAGATACATATGAAAGCCACTAAAGAACTCCATGCATTGTACCTTATTAGCCTGATTTTCCCTTCTGTAATCACATTATATAATATGCATCACCAGATTAACCTGCTTGGGGTCAGCAGAAGGACCATCATAAATATATTTGAAGTGAAGCCTGTGAAAGTTTTCAAAGTGGTAAAAAATTTATAGAGAGGACTAATAAAATCCACGGAAATCTATAGCATTTTAAAGTGCAATCTGTGAATAGCTTTGCTTTTCATTGTTCCCCCCACACACCCCCATGCATAAGTGTTTGAACTAATAATTAGAGCAAATGGAAATGCTTCTGTTGGAAGAAAGAGTTTAAGATCATCCTTTGCTCTAACTGCATTCTAATGTTCTGCCTACCTTATTACAAAGCCTTCAAAGGAAAGGGGAAAAAATTTGTAGGAAAAAACTGGGGCACGAATAGTACAAACAGTGAATGCATCGCATTGCAGTCTCTCCCACAAAAGGGGAAGAATCCCCAAATATGGTTTACAACAAGACAAATGTATGCAACAAAGGTACAAGAAGCTCCCCCCTCCCTCCAGTATTTTTGTGTGTCAGAGTGATTCAAACCCATTGTGGGATGTGCTCTGATATGAGATCTCAGCAGAACGGCTTGGAACCTGCAATCCTCAGCAGCTCTCTTAGCATGCCTGATGGCTTCTTATGCACAGCCTTAAACTAATAAGGAAACACTGAGAAAGATGTGTTGGTCTGTAAGCTGGAAAGAATTCATTAGCTAAGCAAGATCTAGCCGAGTCATTACTTAGGAGACCCCCCAAGGAATTCCCATGCAGTTTATAGAAATGGTGTAAGGGTCCTGCTTTCAAACCTGCACGGTCTCTGTTAATAAAAGTGATGCCTGGGGTAGAAAAAAGTATAGTCCCTAAAAAGCCAATATATTGAAAGAAAAAAAAAAAAAAAAAGGAGGAAGAAAAAGCAGAAAGGAATAGGAAACAAATATAAATGCAATGGCTGGCCAGCTACAACATTTGCATCTCCCCATCTGTTTATCTACTCTCTGGCTGGAGAATTCAGCACTTGATCTAGAAGGTGACTTGAGAAAGCGTTTCAGGAATAATGAGGTGATTTTTTTATCATAATTCCAAGTTTTGTAGATGTCTTTACCAACTAGGACAGCAGCTTTTCCCTTTAGATTTCTTACAGTAAAGGTGTGCTACCATTTAGATCAATTTACATTTGCTATCTTAATGAGGATTTCAATGAAACTCTGAAACATTGATGGGATGTCAGAGTATGAGTTGCATTTTTTAAGTTGTTTCCTGTTTTCTTGAGACTAGAGATTAAAGATCTCTATGTCGTGTTAAAAACAAGTATATAAAATAGAGAGGGATCAGATGATTTCAAGAAAATGTGTATTTTGTGTTGCTCATTAATTTTTTGTGAGAGAAGATAGAATAAAGGTGATAAACTCATATCTTTTGACTACTATTCCTTTTATTTGTATCTATGTGGACTTCCATGTGAATGTGACTAAAAGCTGTGACCATCTTTGGTTCAGTAGCTGTAATGAGAACACTTTTGCCAGGTTAGAACCATGGTACAATATCAGAAGATTTACACTGTTGCAAATTATGCCTTTCTGAAGTAAGGAAAAACAAAGACAATCACAAATATTTTGTTTTCAGTTCAGCTTTTTATGTTTTTCTAAACAGTATTTAAAGATATGGATTTTTGTTCCATAATTCAGGAAAACACAACCTTAACTTTAAGCCCTATTATATTCCTTTGCCCTCAAAGCAAATAGATGTTTGTTTAGTAATCAACATGACTCATTTTTATATGTGTTTTCTGCTTTTAAAGCAAAAAATGTAAACATGAATAAAGTTACCTATTATACATACTTGAAAGGTTAAAATAATGCCAGAACTCACACAACCCAAAGAAATATTTTTATCTTATGGCATAGTTTTAATTGGCTATTTTCCTTTGTGAAAGTTACAGTTGGTTTCATTTGTACTCCTTTGTGTGTTTTCTATACTTCAGCATCATATTTAGGACATATTTAGCTCTTTGATTTCATTTCTTAAGGGGAGAGCTAGAGTACTTCTCATCACTCAACGATCCCATGGAGGAACATGAATTAAATAAGGGGTTATCTTCTAGATATGAGGTGTTATATCTCCTGATTTTAAAAGGGAAGTTGCTGTTTCAATGTATTATCCAGAGTTATCTACAACAGTGCTGTTGCTTAAAACCCTTTTCTTTTTTTCCCAGATGAGATGTTGCCCAGGTCTAACTCAATTGGGTAACCCTTATGCTCCTTTTAATGCTTACTTTATACAGCAAAATTTCTCATTGATCTGGTTACTAAGTTTAACTTGCTGAACTGGTTGAAAACATAATGCTGAAGTTAATATATAAAGGTGAGGTGTCAGTGAATTCCCTGTGAGTGTAGCAAGAAAATTCTCTAGAGTGCAAGGTACCAGCAGGAGCAGAGCTAGAGACAGCATGGACCAGGTTTGCTCCCACTCCAGTTTTCCCTTGACAGAAATGTCAAACAGGATAAATGCACATCCTCAGCTGCTGCCAGTCAAGATAAGGAGCTGCTAGTGAGGAGCTGCACCTGAAAAGCTCATATTCTCAAAAAAAAGTGGAGGTTGTGGCAGTTGGAAAGATTGCAAATACGGCCAACCAGTGAGAGAGGAGGGAAGTGTCAGAGTTTTGCTGTGGTTGAAGATGAAAGTATTATCCTGAATAGCTAATGTATGAGAATATATAATAACCTGTACTATCGTTTCATTTTTCAGATCAATGACACCTAGCAGTTTTTCCCCAGCCTCAGGATCATCTGTTTTCACTTCTGACTTTTATGAACTATGGCTCAGACATTTTAATGAAATTTAGTCATGGCTTTGCTCAGCCTTCGACAACTGACTGACCGAGAGAGCCAAGACTCATTTTTTAAGAGCGTCATCTCAGGCTGAGGCCAACAGCAAAACTGGATCTCCTGCTTCCTAAGTAAGTGTTCCAGATGCAGAGAACTTGCATAAAAGCCAGTCAACAGCACCACCAGCAGCCTGTGAAGTTTGGGCTGAGGTGAATACTGTTAGTGGACACTCAGAGCCTGGCAGAGGGCTTCAAAGGCAGCCCTAGAGCACATTTTTCCAAAGGGACATAATTCAGAGATACGCACCCAAATGCCCTGCTAAACAGCCATACACCTCCTCATTCTGTTGCTTAATCTAGCTTTCAAGACAATTGTCCCTGCCTACAGCTTTGCAAAGGCAGGAGTAGATAGTATAGAGTTGTGGTTTTTTATAACATTCTCTCTGTCTCATATGTCCATCTTCAACATTCAAGGAACTGCACATTTTACAATATCAGCCAAGATGCTTTGGAAAGTCCCTAGATGTATATCTCTCCCAATACAATTTTAAACTTTAACCACAGTTCAGGTAGCAGTCTGAGACATCTAAGAGATTTACCTTACTCATTTACTTTCAAGAATCTGGACATTAAAAACCTTTTTTTAGATTGAAAGGATTTTGCCAACAAAAAAGTACCAGGATACTACACCTGACCAAATGGGAAAAGATGAACTTTTTACTGAAATAATTAAAGCATTCATGAAGGGTAAAAGGCACTATATTGGCACAATAGCTTCCAATTTTGGTTGTTTTCTTTAAATTTTGAGTCTATGTTGGCACTGTATCCTCTTTCTTGCCTATCTTCAGCCATGCAGAAGCACATGTCTATATATTCTAGCATAAGATATTTACACCGGCGATGCTGAGTCCTTGTCAAGAAGTCAGCTAGGTGCTGCTACATCTACTGGAAAAATTTTTAAATACCCTTAACTATCTCAGCCTAGGCATCTGAGCATAACAGTGACTATAACCAGAGCAAGGTGAGTTGCAGCCATCCCTGGAACCAGGATGCCAAGGTTAATTTAGTTTCAGAACCAGCAGAGCTGCATAGGAGAGTTTTGAAGGAGCAATGAAAGGCACCACAAGTCTGCTTCATTTAAAATCATCTGATCTTCTTTCTAGTTAAACATTATATGAAAACTTTTTCAGCTCAGAAAAAAAGGCTCAAGAAAATAACTCTCCAGCTGGTTTTTGCTGATAACTAGAAGCACTAGGAGAAGGCTGTAACTGCATTCTTCAAGAATTCCTGACTACTAGCCAAAGCAGCACTCTATATTATATGACTGTAACAAGACTCTTCTTAATAATATTGTAATTCATGCATGAAGACACTCTCATATATGTTTCATAGCTAACCTTGCTTAAAATGCATATCTGTTTTGCAACTCTTAGAGGTACCCGATATGAATCTAGAGAAGTACATAATCTCCCATTTAAGCCATCTAAAAGGCAGGTATTCAGAATTGATGAAAGCAAGCAAAATTATATTACGTCTTCCTCAATCCTTCTTAATACAAAAGATTGTAGAAGTGACAATGGGGCTAAAAGGCTGAAGTTTTTGTCTAAGAGTTGCTTCACAAACTCGTGTACAGAAATAATCTTTGAAAGCATGTTTGCACATAAGTTCAGTTGTGTCATATTCATCAAGTTGACCATGCTTTCAGACTATTGCCTACTGCTCCCTCCTTCCCCTAAGAGAAGAGACTTTGTGATATAAGCTATTGGTAAGACAAAGAAGAATAGAATAGAATAGAATAGAATAGAATAGAATAGAATAGAATAGAATAGAATAGAATAGAATAGAATATTTCATTTGGAAGGGACCCTCAATGATTATCTAGTCAAACTGCCTTGCCAATTCAAGACTGACAAAAATTTAAAGCAAGTTGTTAAGGACATTGACCAAATGTCTCTTTAACAAAGACAGTTTTGGGGTACTGACCACCTCTCTAGGAAGCCTGTTCCAGTGATTTTATATCTGCTTGGTAAAGAAATTATTTCTAATCTCCAGTCTGAACTTTCCCTGGCACAGCTTTGGAACATTCCCATGCTTCCTACCAGGTGCCAGGGATAAGAGATCAACTCCCTTTCTGTTTCTCCTCCTCAGGAAATTGTAGAGACAAATTATTTTTCCTCTCAGACTCCTTCTTTCCTAACTAGACAAGCCCAAAGTCCTTAGCCACTCTTTACAGGACATTGCTTCCAGCCCTTGCACCACCATTGTTGCCCTCCTCTGGCCACATTTAAGGACCTTCACATCCTTCTTAACTTGTGGGGACCAGAACTGCACACAGCACTCAGGCGAGGTTGCACCAGTGCTGAATACAGTAGATTCACCACCTCATTTGACCAGCTGATGTTGCTGTGTTTGATGCACCCCAGGATTCGGGTTGTCCTCTGGGCTGCCAGGTCACTCAGACAGAGCCTGCTGCCGGCCAGCATCCCCAGATCCCTTTACTGGGCTGCTCTCCAACCACTCTTCTCCCAGTTGTGACCAGCATTATTCCATTATAAGTGCAGAATTCAGCATTTGGACCTGTTAGATTTCATTCCATTAACCATAGTCCAGTGCTCCAGTCTATCTAGATCCCTCTGCAAAGGCCTCTTGTCCCTCAGCACCTCCCAGTTTGTATCATCAGCAAACTTGCTAACAGTGCATTTAACTCCTGCATCCAGATCATTGATAAGTACACTGAACAGAACTGGCCCTAGAACTGACCCCAAAAGAACAGCACTGGGGACTGTTGTGGGCAACCAAATCTAGCCTCACTTATTATTGTAAAAACCCCTTTGAGCTCTGCCTTTCAGTCAATTCCACACTGTCAACCCACAGCCACAATTGTGAGGAAATCCCTAGACTTCTTTGACAAAGTATTCATTAACAATCACTTGATTGGATCTGATAGTTACCTTGATCTCATGATTTTAAAAAAGTCACATCCAAGTTGCCAGAAAACCCAAAATAATTCTAAATAATGAAGTTATTTCTTCTGTCTGCTGTGTAATGGCTCATAACTTGTGCATTTTGTAATCAGTAATCATGTATAATGAGTACAATTCTGTTTGTAGGTCACATAACACCTGCTCATCTGAAGAAATATACAAGAGGACTGTGTCTTAAATGCCCAGAATTTCACAGATACTTTACAACACAGCTACTATGTTTTTCTTGTATCTTTATTAACGAATTTCTATTCAAAGCCATTTCTGGTTAATTAGCAACCAGGTAGATTTAATTAATTAGCTAGTTAGATGTGAGCCATCAGGGGAAGCTGAAATGAAA
Source organism: Irena cyanogastra (assembly GCA_013397155.1). Classification (NCBI taxonomy): domain Eukaryota; kingdom Metazoa; phylum Chordata; class Aves; order Passeriformes; family Irenidae; genus Irena; species Irena cyanogastra. The sequence continues at coordinate 29,935 of VWZV01000290.1, forward strand.
AAAGGCTCTTCTGCTTCTTTCAAAAGAACAAAACCTACTTTGCAGAAAATCTTTCAAATATCTTTTTATTTCCTATGGAAGTGTCTATGTGCACTGATTAAGTTAAGATTCTACGAACTTTTCCATTATAAACTCATTTTCAAGCTCCTGCACCTTCTGAGCACTGAAATAATCCACCTCAAGCTGAAATAGCCTACAAAGTCTCAGCTTAAAGGAATTTTTTTTCCTGAGAGAACAGAACAGTAAAAAAAATATACTTCTGTAGGTATGGCAGGGTAGGTTTCTCTTTTTATCTTACCATTCTATATAACTCAAAACCACTCTTTTTTTTGAAGATGACATTTTACCACCCAAAAACATGTAGGAACTTACCATCTTGTGCTTCAGTTAAAAAAAAAAAGAAGAAAAGAAAATGCAGTGGCTGTACAGCTGGTGACACACCTTGAAATTCAATAATTCTTTGTGAGCAGTAACTGTTCCTTTGCACATTTTATTGCACTGAAGAGCCTTAGGGATCCATGAAGCACACACTGCAGCAATGGGTTACACTAAGGCAGTTTTCCTGAGATAATATTTTTCAAGAACAGACCAAAACAAATGAATACTGTAGTCACACTAAACTGTTCGTCATATAGTAGCTTCTACAACTGACGCTGGGTGTTTTTTGAAAACTAGTAAATAAAATGAAAATATTTTTGTGAGGAAGGACTTGGATAACAAAAAAGCAATCCACAAAGTGTAAGTGATTCTGCTTAAAACAGTCTGAATGTCCCTCCACAAATTTATGGTTCCAGTTCAGACAAGCCTGGAATTGTAAGTATATTTGTTGTTCTTTACAGCTATTCACTCTATAAATACTCTTTCATGTCCCAGTAATTTCTCTTGTGGTTCAACAAAATTCTGTTGCATTTCAGTCCTCTCTGCATTTTATTCTCTTCTGTATATTCATGACCTTCCTTACATCTGGTTGGTCCCATTTAATTCACCAAAAGAGGAAGAAAAGGTCACACAGTCATTTTAGGAGTTAGACTACAAGTATGGGTTTTCTGAAACAGTTTTGGTTTGTGTCAGTGTCAAGTTCAGTCTTTCAAAAAATTTTAGTGTATTTTTTTCAGTTATCTCATGTAAAGATATCCTCTGCTTTATTGCCTCCTTTTCCTACAAAAGCAGACAGAAAGTTGGTTGATATCTCAGAATGAGAAGAGGAAGCAGAGTGTATCAGCATATCCCAGGAAACAGTTTTTAATAGTATTTCTGTCTTACTATTGCCTTGCATGTGCTCCAGGGCAGATCATTTGCTCACTCAAAAGTTTGGGTTTTTCTCTGTAACAAAAGGACAATATTCTCATTCCTGATAAAGGACTTCAAGAGCTCCAGGGCAATATTCTGTGTTATTATCAAATGTTGCTCTTTCTACTCAACTGGGTATATATTTAAAGTGTTTTTGAAGCATTTGCACATGATAAGGAAATGTTAAGAACGTGAAACACTTGGCTGCAGATGCGCTACTTTACTGTTGCTTTTTCTGGATACATTCTTGTTTCCTCTCCAGTGTTTGGTATGCAGGGATGAAATGTAGCCTTACAAATGGTGCGGTGGAAAGAAAGGTTCATCCAGTTCATGCTATCAATCAGAGTTACCAGGTGTCACACAGTAAGAGAATTTCAGAATTCAATGTTTGACCTCAGTAAGAATAGTATACATCCTTTTATTTCACCAGAGTCACACCAGGATTACACTTATGGGGGAAAAAAAAAAAAAAAAAAAAAAAAAAAAAAAAGAAAAGAAAAGAAAAGAAAGAAAAAGAAGGTTCTTTTCTTCTTTAAGAAAAGAACTTACTGATAAAAGTATTATTTAGATGTATGAGCTCTCATAAGAATGGGAGCTTACATGCCTTCATGGGTGTGACTTTTGCAGATCTGACCATATTCCCTCTCCCAACAGCCAGATATAGAAGAACCTGCATGCATGGGGTTGCATACTTCCACCGTTCTCATATAAAATCTTCTGTAAGGATCGAGCACATTTGCAATTCATCTGTAGAGGATTAAAGAATCATAGAATCATTTAGGATGCAAAAGATACTTAAGCTCGTTGAGCACTTCTGAGTCCACATCTAAATCATGTCCCTAAGTGACACATCTACATGTCACTTGAATACCTGCAGGGAGGATGGTTCCACCACTTCCCTGGACAGTCTGTTTTGATACATGACAACACTTGAAGAAATTTTTCATTTCAGATAGTTGTAGAGAGCAACAGATCTCCTCTCAGCCTCCTTGTCTCCAGACTAACCAACATCAGCTCCTCATCAGACCCTTCACCAGCTTCTTTGTCCTTTTCTGGACATGCCCCAATGCCTCAATGTCCTTCTTGTGGTGAGGGGTCCAAAACCGAACACAGGATTTGAGATGCAGGCTCACCAGTGCCAAGTACAGGGCAACAATCACTTCCCTGGTCCTGTTTGCCACATTGCTGATACAATCCTGGATTCCCATGGACTTCATGGCCACCTGGGCACACTCCTGGTTCATGTCCAGTTGTGTGTCCACCAGAACCCCCAGTCTTTTCCCACCAGGAATCTTTCCAGCCACTCTGCCCCATGCCCATAGCACTGCATGGGGTTGCTATGACCCAAGGGCAGGATCTAGCAATTTGCCATGTTGAACCTCAATCAGCCTCAGCCCATTGATCCACCCTGTCCAGATCCCTCAGTGAAGCCATCCTACCCTCCAGCACATCAACACTCCCACCCAACTTCGTGTCATATGCAAACTGACTGAGGGTACATTCAACCCCCTCGTCCAGATCATTGATAAAGATATTAGACAAGACTGACCCCAATATTGAGACCAGGACACCATTTGTGACCAGCTGCCAACAGAATTTACCTCCATTCACCACCACTCTCTGGGCCCAGCCACCCAGACAGATTTTAACCAATGAACAATGCACCCATCCAAGCCATGAGCAGCCACCTCAGCCCCTTTCTGCAGGAGAATGTTGTGGGAAAGGTCCCAAAGTTCTTACTAAAGTCCTAGTAGACACCAGCCACAGCTTTTTCCTTATCCATGTACTGGGTCAGGACCAGGTTGGTTAAGCAGGAATTGCCTTTCCCAAACCTCTGCCGGGTGATTCCTTTCCCTGCTTGTCCTGTAGGTGCTGCATGATGGCATTCAAGATGATCTGCTCCATGATCTTCCCTAGCAGGGTCAGGCTGACAGGCCTGTAGCTCCCCAGATCTTACTTCCAGCACTTCTTGTAGATGGGTGTCACACTTGCAAACCTCCAGCCCACTGGAACCTCCTTGGTGAGACAAGACTTCTGGTAAATGATTGAAAGGGGCTTAGTGAGCACCTCTGCCAACTCTGTCAGTACCCTTGCGTGGACACCGTCTCATCCCATAGACCTGTGTGTGTCTGAGAGCAGCAGATCACCAGATCATTTCTGTTGGGTTATGGGGGCTTCATTATTCTGTTCCCTGTCCCTGTCTCCCAGCCGAGGGGCTGTGTACCTAAAGAACAGCTGGTATTAACAGTACTATTAAAGACTGAGGCAAAGAAATACTGCAACCTTTTCCTCATATTTTGTCACTGTTTCCCCCTGCATCCAATAAAGAGTGGAGATTCTCCTTTTATTCCTGATGTATTTCTAGACCCATTTCTACTGTATTTTAAGTTCTGTTTGGTGCTTTTAATATCCTTGTAGTCCTGCTGAGTTGCTGCCCCTTCTTTCAAAGCTCATAAATTCTCCTTTATTTCCTGAGTTTCAGCCAAAGCTCTCAGTTCAGCCAGGCTGGTCTTCTTCCACAACACGCTATGCTTCAGCCTGCTCCTACGCATGTAAGATTTCTTTCTTGAAGAAATTCCAGCCTTCCTGGACTCCTCTTTGTGCTTCAGTACTGCCTTGCAAGGTCTCTCCCAACTAGTCTCCTAAACAGGCCAAAGTCTCCTCTCTGGCAGCCCAAGATAACTGTTTTGCTACTCCTCTTATCATTTTTTGATTTCTGTGCCCAGGACAGCTTCCAAGCATCACATCACTCACCTGTCCTTCTTTGTCCAAAAACAATGGGTCCAGCAGGGCACTTTCCCTAGCTGGGTCACCCACCACCTACATTAAAAAGTTCCACACTCTCCAGGAATCTCCTAGACTGTTTCCTCTCTGTTGTGTTGCATTTCCATCTGTTAAGTTGAAGTTTCTCATGAGATCAAGGTTAGCAATTGTAAGACTTTTCCAAGCTGTTTATAGAATATTTAATCTACTTCTTCATCCTGGTTGGGTTGTCTATAACACTCCCACCATGCCATCCTCCCTGTTGGCCTTTCCCCTGATTCTAACCCATACTCGATGCTATTGACACCATTGTTAAACCCTAGACGATCAAAACTTTCCCTAACATATAGGATTATTCCTCCTTGCCTATCCCTTCTGAAGAGTTCATAGTCGTCCCTTGGAGCATTCCAGTTGTGCAAGTCTCATCCCACCGTGTTTCTGTGATGGCAACTGTGTCATAGTTCTGCTGTTGCACAGTGGTTTCCTGTTTGCTGCCTGTGGATTGGTGTACATACATGTCAGCTGAGTTATCAAGTCCACCGCCTTTTTGGGGGAAGAAGCCCTAATTTCTACGTAACCATTCTCTCTACGCTAACTAGCAAGCAGATTGCACCCAACCAGATAAATCTCAGATGCATTTTTGCTGTAAATCAGAGACCTTTTCTATTGCCATTCAAGTGCATGCACTTGGTGTTACAATGCAAATCCACAGTTTATCCTTGTTCCCCACACACCAGCTCAGAGCCTGGATTGCTAAATGCATGTTGAGATAGACTTGAGTGGCAGTTCATCCCATATTTGAATCAGAGTTGTCTTCGAATCAGCTGTCTTTGACAGCTGATACTGAAGAAAATATTAAAACATAATTTCTATTCAGTCAATATGCTTTTTTTTTCCTGGAAATTGGACAGTTTTCCTATGTGGTTTTTAGACTACATGCAGTAAGTTTTAGCTGTCTTTAGAGAGGAAAAATCTTGAAAGCTACTCCAACTAGTTTTCTACACTAGTTCTTGAAGACATTTGGTACAACCTCAACAAGTAGATTCTCCTGGCATTTGAGAACTGTGGTAAATGAGAAATTTACATGTTAAAACTCCATAAATTCTGTCAAAACAACTCGATATGAGTAAGTGCACACACTCAGCCTGTTGGAAATGCCTGCTGGAATTTGGCTTACTGCAAACCTCCATATAAAAGACAGTAATTTTCAAGGCCCTTAGCTTCTGTCCAAGGTAGAAAAAGATACAGCCCATTAGGGGTCTTTGCTTTCATGTTTGGGTTTTTTTTTGCTTTCTTTTTTTTTGCCCTACAAGAACATTATTTAAAATAACATTTTCTCCTCTCCTTTACTCCCATTAAATGAAAAGCAGAGAAATTTACTTTCAGCAAAAATTGTATTTAACTCATAGTCCTGTCTTAAGTAACACAGCCAGGAAGGAAAAGGTTCTCAAGTCTTCACACAAGATGCCCTTGGGACGCCGCTCAGACTACAGCTGTGTGATTGTACCCTTCCCACACACGTGAGCCCAAGGGAAGCAAGAACTGAACTTTAGGTTCATTACAAAATAAATAAATACAGCCACTGAAGTTTTTACCATTGGAAATGAAGAACTCATGCTGGATACAAAAGAAGATTGGAATTGGAGCCTCATCACAGATAAGAAAGTAGAATATGGTAATTTTCATGTTTCGTCTCTTGAGAGCTTGTCAAAATAAATATATTCAGAGACCACATGCAGATGCTCTCATCATTTTAGGCATTGTGCACAACCATATGAAAAAGGGATTAGCACAACAGAAATAAACAGGCCTTTTCTTAGCTCTTTCAAAGACATACTGGAAAGAAGAAGGAGAAGAATCTCCCTTCTAATTAGAAGGAATACAAATGAAAAAAATTACTGGACTTGAAAAAAATAAAAGAACTAAAAGCAGAGAGAAAATTCAAACTTTTTACTGAACTTTTAAAAAGAAATCAAAATGAAGGGATTGTAGTAGGTGTTCTCAGAGATAAATGCAATTTCTCTTCACTCAAGGAAGAACAATTTTTTTCTGTGTCCATGCCAGCATCAATGCTGACATCAGTTATATTTTCAAGGTATCATTTCTTTTTCATTCTAAGATAAATAACTTTCTTATTACTATCTTTGACTGATGTTCATGTGTTATTTTGATGAAAGACAATAATTTCTGAGAATATGTAAGGAATCTCCCCCATTTTACAACCTTTAATAAACACAATATCTGTGCTTCTTGTATCTTGACACTATCAGCAGTACATATTGCCAAATCCAATTTAACTATTAAAAAACATCATACTTCACACTTTTGAAGTTGTTATTTTTGCTTTTTGTTCCTTTGCTTATAGAAAGAATTTGTGAGAAGTAATAACAGGTGCAGCCAAATGCTGATTCCTGATCTTCACGATGCCTAAGCAGAGAACACCAGTGTCCTTTGCCCAGCAGTAATGAGAGGGTGGCAGCAACTTCACCATCACTGGGTTGCTAGGTCTGTGTTGCTGCACATCCAGAGCCATTCTGCTTTTCCTGCAATGGAGCAGTGAGAATCCCCTGGGAACTGCTGTAATTCCTGTTTGTGAATTATGGTGGAGATGGTGAATTCCTTGGCTCTCCAAATTATGCCACATATATATATTGCTTTCACTGATGTGAGGTTCTTGGCTAATGGCTCACAGAGTCAGAAAAAGGGACACCACCACAGGACTTTTGATATACACTGTTTTACAATAACCTATAAGAGAGAAAATTTATATAATGTTACATCTGAGATTTTCCAAATCACATAGATACCTCTGGTCTATGATCACAGAACCATGGAATATTCTGATTTGGAAGGGACCCACAAGAATCATCATGTCCCGTTCTTAAACGAATGGCCTACAGGGATCAAACCCAAAACTGGTGTTATTAGAGCCATCCTCTGACCAACTGAGCTAAGACAGCTCTTCCACAAACCTTTTAGAAGTTTGCACTCTTTTAAGAGTAGCAGAAGAAGCATACCTTAACACCTCTGTAAATCCAGGCCCTAACTCACATCAAATTTTAATTAACTGCAGGATCCTCTTTTTCTAAGGACTTTTTTCATAGCTGTGCCATTTTTCATAGCACCAGAGATGACCATAAAACAGGATCCTGTTATTAGAGTATAAAATTTATTTTATAACGTAATTCATGAAGGCCTATTGAAATGAATGCAATACCTCTAAAATTCATGCTTCATTGTTTATTGTAATTTTGCTTATGTGTGACAGGTAAATACAACTGGATTTCTTGTAGATCATAGGTCACTGAATTTAAAACAGATACCCTTGCTTTTGCCCTTACTGAGTTCTGCTTGACTGAAACACACTTTCTGGAAAGACACCTATCCTTGAGATGAGGCCATGGAGAACCTAATATTTCTTTCAACAGTATGTTGTATTGCTCAATATTAGTCCTATGAATATTCTTCAATATCTTTTTCCTTTGCATATTTGGCTTCAGCTTTCATAAATTGATTGTATCTTCTCCTATGGTATACACTTTTGATGTCAGGTTTTGGTCTTTCTGTTGTTTTGGTTTGGTTTTTTTCAAATATTTTTAAGTTATCAATAAACACTGTATGTTGCCTCACTGACATCTATTTTATAAGTTGAACTGATTGAAGTCTTCAGGCAAACCTCGCAAATTTTGCAGTTTTCCTTGCATACCACTTTTTTTGGTTCTTCTTTTCTCCAAACTCTTCAGTTTCCAACATCACCTTGAGGATCTGGAGACCAGAAAACTGTGTAATATATAATACATTATACATTATATTACATTATACATAATACATAATACATTAATCCCTACATCTGTTTTTTTAATTCTACTTACTGCTTTACATGTTTAATTCTACTTACTGCTTAACCTTAACATGCCAAATCTCCGAAGGCCTTCTTTTCATAATATTTAACTCCCCCCAAAAACTTGCTACAATGAGTTTCTCAAATTAAATATTCGCATCCATATCCACTACTTCAGTCTGGTTTTAACTGACACAATTTCAACATGATCTATGTTCATGAGTTCTATATTCAATAAGTACTTATGAACATCTTGACTTACATGATTTCTTATTTTTCAGGGTCTCCCCTTTGATCAGCTCCTGCATGGTGCAACAGTCTCCTTAACAACAGTCATTTCAGAGCAGTTGTCAATTAATGCAAAATGAAACTTAAATACTTCCAAAAATCCTTGCACACATGTTAATGATGCTTGGTTTATTATTAATATAGACTCCAATGGGAGAGGCAGGATCAGTGAATAAACCCTAGTCTATTAATAAAATGGACCAAAAGGGGGTAATCTCTTTTCAGTGATGTGACTCTCTAAGCTTCCCAGGGTCCTGGATCCCATGGAAACTTAGGGATAAACAAAAATATATGTAATGGGATAGGAAATGGTCCTGGGTTCTAATTAGTAGTTTTAATAAGCTTGTATTCAAATCTGTCAGTCTCTACTGAAGTTCACAAGTTTTTCAGTGTCAGAAGTTCTCCATTTCTCAAAGAAACCTGAAAAATTTGGAACAAGTTCCATTCCTTTGCTACAAGGAAAACACACATGGGCCCAGCCCCAAACAGACTTCTCAAAGGAGTTGGTTAAAGCCATCAGCCTGTCTGGGCTTGAAGGACTGAGAGCTGGGACTGCCTGTGTTGAGGAGCAGGTCAGCCACATCAACATACACACTCAAAAGAAAAACTCCTGCTGAAGTTGTAGCTGAATGCCTTGTCTCCCAAAAGAGGACCAGGGAGGCAAATTCACACAGACAGTGGAGCTGGTTCAAGGGCCATCCAAGTAACTCACAGTAAAGTTCTAACACAGAACTGATGATAGAAGTGTCTGGGGAGCCCCTTCATACTCATGGGGGTGAGTTTATAAGGCATCTTTCATCAGTGACAAAAAGATATATTAAATAAGTGGGGTAGAGGAGAGAAAAACATCCTGAAAATCCCCTGTCATTTACTTTTTACAAGTACAGAAGTCCAGAGGCTAAAACTCGGTAGAACTAAACCAGAATTGAAACATTTTATATAAATAGTCTGACTTGATGCCCCTTCATAAAATGGGACAACACCACCATGAAACACTGGCTGCTCCCTCTGCCACTGTTTTTCCAGGTTCCAGGGTCAGTGTGCCATGAAAACCCCTGACCCTCGGCCAAAATGCTCTCTCACACAGTTACCTTTTAGATCTAAGTGTATTCATCTTATGCTTTGACCAGACCTTACTAGATCAATAGAACTAAGCTTTCTTCACTGAGAGATATGTTTACCTTTATCTATGGCTGATTTTTTTTTTTTTGAGTATTTCTGGCCTTATTTAGCTCTTCAGCTGAAAACAAAGTACCCAGTCAAAAAGAAGACAAACATTTGAAAGAAAACTGTGCTTTCATCACAGACTTTCTTCTATAAGCTTCAAATTTATTGAGACACTTGTGGCTCCATAAGTGTATACAAACAAGGAAAAACTTTTGACCTCTGTCCTTTCTCATAACTATATTAAAAGACAAAAATTTTTACTTTTTTTTTCCCATGAGGAAGATTTCCTTCCCTTTGAAGATACTCCATCAAGATAAAATTTTCTTACATCTGTATACTTTCACATAAATACTTCGTTTTGTTTTCATGTCAATCTAAAGGGAGTAAGAATGGAACACTCCAAAGCTGATTTTAATAAATTAATAATAATGATGCTATCATGTTTAAGCTTCTGCATGTGGTACTTGGTATAGAATAACCTCAAGCAAAGAGAGTCTTCAATGAAAGCCTTCAAAAAGGAACATGGATCTGAATTTAAGAATGAGAAACTTTATATTTACACCATGGCAGATGAAAGAGATTCTATCTGTAACATGAAAGCTTTAAAAACATTAAGTCCAAGGTAAACAAAAAGAAGTACAAGCAAGTGTTCATCAACTACATTGGAATTTGCAGCGAGATGTCAGTAGTCAAAGGAACATCCGTTCAGGCTGGCTGAGGACTGTGACACTGTGACACTTCCATCTGCATTTGAAAATGGCTTTGGCCCTGAGATCCCAGGGTTCCAGTTCTGGTGAATTTTTCGTAAACCTGAGGGCAGAGGTTTCTCTTTTATCAAGTCAGGGAGTGAGGAAAGAGTGCACTTTATGAATCAAATTCCCTTTTCTTCCACCATCTGCTTCTGTGTAGAAAATTTAAGATTTAAAATTCACAAGAGTGAAAAACAGAGTTTGCAGGACCGAAGGATTGGCAAAATGATAGGTAAGGGAGAAGCTTCCTTGTCCTTAAAAATGAGAAAGGCCATCTCAAAATATATGATGCCGGGGTAGCATTAGCTAAGATTCATAGGAAATTTGTCTATAGAGGCAAAATTACACCAAAATTACGTGATGGTCAGGATCTAACCCCAGTCTCAGCTAGAGCTTCTAGCATGCCTGAGGTTGGATTATAATGTCCATTTCCCTTGTACTGCTTCAAACCACTCTTTTCCTAAAACACACAATTTCAGAATTCTTAGAAGGAGAGATATATGTGTCTACTTGACTAAATTAGAATATCTCCATGTTGAAGTTAGACTTGAGAAAGACCTCTGATATTTTTTACCCCTTGACCTCTGCGACAAGGATAATTTTTTTATTGTGTTCTATGGGTGCTTTCTGCAGAAAGTGACGTTGTTTCAGCCTTAATAGGCCATTGGGTTGGAGACCATTTTCCACACCTGCAAGGAAAAAAGCTAAATTTAAACCTCACAAGGGCAATTCACTTAGTGAAGGGGAAGTTTTTTACTGCTCAACAGTGACACCTCTTGATATTCAGCAGATACTGATAACCTTCAAAGATAATTTAATGCAGTTTGCAGGACAGAATACTGCAGGCAGTGCAGTCTCTCCTAGAGGAAAGGTTTTTCTTTCTTGGTTTATTCAGGAAAAAGCAGCTCAGCATCCAGTCTATTGTTCCAATATGAGAGGCTCAGGAAATGAAAAAATTTATAGGGGACCAGCTCAGAACAGTGAATCTGTCTCCCTAGAAAATGCCTTTGTCGTGAAATTAGAAAGTTTTTAAAATGTCACAAGTGGAAAAATATTGAAAACGACATTTTATCAGCTTTGAGCTTTTCTTCTGAAATGTTAATATTTTTAATATGATTGTTGAAATAATTATCTACCGAGAAAATTTTTTACTTATTCAAACCCTACTTTATGTCAGAATTTTTTATTATAAAACTTTTCATATGCATAGCTTCTACAAAGACCTATACCCAAAAGCCAGCAAAGAATCTGGCTGCTTGCATATTCAGTTAAATAGAATTTGTAATAGCAATTGAATTGAATTGAATTGAATTTATTAACTCTTTAAAGTACTACTATAATGCAAATGAAAATTTAGAATTGAAAAAGCCAAAGAAGTGAAAAACTGAACTAAAAATAAACCAAGTCTAACAAGCATCCTCCAGCCGGATATGGAATATGGCCTACCTTTCTGGTAGCTGCTTTAGCTGGATCTGAGACTGTATTTGGGATTTAGCCATGAAAAGTTTAAATAATCATTCTTTCTAGGCCAAATGCTGAGTGTTAGAACAAGAAATTTTGGCTCACATTTATCTCTATAACAGATGTTGATTGGCCAGCTGAAATTCGTTCATGCATTTTACAAGTGCACCCTTTTGCCAATTCAACAGAAGCATTTGTGAGAAATCCAAACACATTCATTTCTGTTGGAGCTCTAGCTTTATTCTGCTCATTGTACAAGTTCATTAGTGAAATAGCTGTAGATGAGCTGAAAATAGCTTGGCATTTAGGTATCCTCCACTGGCACCAATTAGCATTATGGAATAACAAGATCTATGAAGATCTATGAAGAAAATCTCTGGGGACTATAGCATAGATAGTAAATGTGTGAACAAAGAGTTAATTCCTAACTAATAAATTCTCAAGACACTGAAATTACTTAATTGTGAAAGGGTTTCATAATTTAATGCCAATAACAGACAGATTGTAAATTGGAAGTTTTATTTCAAAACCAGCAAAAACTGCACAGAGAGAGGATAATAGTAAAAGAAAAGAAAAAGTACTAACCTAGAGGGAAGAAAATTTCAAAGCTGTAGGGAAGATTTAGGAGCAGCAATGGTTTTAAGGGCACACTCTTTATGTCTGTCATTATTTCTTAAGTGGAGCTTTAAACCATGCCTACCAGTAAAATGTTGATACTTCATCATTTGTAAGAAATCAGCTACTTCATTGTTTGTAAGAAATTAGCTGTTACTTTTGTCTAGTAGTAGAGTAATACTTGGTGCTAAAAATCTGGAATGCATGCTATGCCTGCATACCATAGCAAAACCCTGCTGTCCAACCTTTGCAATATGTCTTAGAAGTAAACAAATTTGAAAAAGCACATCAGACATGGAGAAAACAAAACCCCAGAGGTGAGACACATAACTGAAAATGCTCCTTATTTCTGGGCAGTGAAACTTGCCATTTTAATGATGACAGGGTTGTCTGTCTGAAATATTTTGAGGAAAGCTATTTGAAAAATCTTTTGGCCTCAACCTCTAGATATATACACATGGGGACATTGAAATAGAGCCAGGAATATTTTAAGGCTGATTTTTGGAATCACATTATAGCACCCTACCTATTTTCAGGGTCTTAAGGAATTAGGAGAATAAAGTATTTAATTTTGTGAGTCGAGTTCTTTATCTGGAAGTGGATATATTTCATTTCTCTCAAACTGAGATGGGAACACCTTCATATAACGAACCCGTTAAATGAGGAAAGACTGAATTTTTGTTGTTGTTATTTTGGGAAGAGGCTCTTCTCTCTGCTCAGTCCATATAGCTAGGTTTAATTTTTTGAGCAGATTTCATCCTGTGAACGCACACACACACATGAAAATTTGCATCCCCATAGGAGAGACACAAACACAAAGGAAAGAAAAATAAATTGCCCCAGCAAATATAGCCCGATATAATACTTGGAATCAAATTGACACAAAAGCAGAGACTAAATAATCCAATACCAGTGGAAACTCAAGGCATCTATAAGCCAAGAATGCACTTTCAGAAAGAAGTATTTTCCTTCCTTCTTTGGCATCTGTTGACCTATACATCTGATAACAAGAGACTATTCCTTTCTCTTTTAGATTAGTAAGAAAAGCTCAAATTTGTGGCTATAAGACAATTTGCCAACACTCTATTAATCAAAATATCTCTTTAAACTTTTATGTAAACACACTCTAGTTTTCTAATCGATTTTATTCTCCCCAACTTTAGACAGCTAAATAAAAATTAAACATGCAGTCTAAGCTAGCCATCTGGGCCACAGTTATACCCAGAAGAGGCAAAGACAGCCAGGCAGAGAGAAGGGCACCTCTAGAGTGTCTTTGCCTGACATCTCTTTTTGCTGTGAGCCCTCAGATAAGACAGCTCTGGATAGCTCTGCCATCTCCCTCTTTCAGCCATCATTGAAGTGTAAATAACTGAACTACATCTCCCTGTCGTTTAGGTGAGCCTAGCTATGTAAGATGAATTTCCAACCTGAGTTACACCTCCGCCATTAGATTTTTACCACATTTGTTCTTTGCTAAAAGTACAAATACGTCATTATTTAAATAGCACAAATGGAAGAGCCAAATAAGGACTTTAACCAGCTACTATATCTCTACCTTGCTCCTTCTAAACAAAATATGTGAGAGGCAGTCAAGATAAAATGAAGCATCGAGTTTCCTGCTTTGAGTGGTTTCTACTGCTCCAGATTTGCCATGAGAATTGTACCACTCCTATTCTCCCTTCAAAGCAAATTATATGCTTTTAAATAAAATACGGTAAAGTCAATCACTCGTTTGGAAACTTGAAAAGTGCAGTTTTGTCCTAGATATGTATAACTATCAAAAGACAGTTAAAAAAAAAAGGAAGAAGAAAAAATTAAAGAAATTCACCTTTTTCTTTATTTTAGACAGACCTTGAAGTTATATAAGAACAACTGACCTGTTTCTGATGAACAAGATATAAAATAATAACATTAATACATTTTCTTGAAATCTTTAAAGTTTTATAAATTGCCCATGGAGGTTTGTGAACCAAGGTCACTCTGTGTCTTTTCATTCTTTTAATTATCTAGTTCCAGCCTGATACACTAGCCTTGCTAATTGGACACAGAGAAATCCCTTATCAGTGAAGTTAGAAAAGGCCCTATGAAAAAGGTATGGGAGACTGCTGTAAATCAAAGAAGAGGAACAGAACAGAAGGAAAGCCAATCAACTGTACCCCTCCGAGCTGTGAGTTTATAGGAAAAGCTCAGCCTCGTTGGATGGAGGAATAAGTGGCCAGCAGGTAGTTACACGTCATTGACCTCTTCCTGATAGATACTCTTGTGAGAGGAGCCAAATGCAGATTCACACCTGCCCTTAATTTCTTGGGGAGGGGAAGATTTTAAGCAGTAGCTTGTGCTTTGGGGTGTGTAGGTGCTAAATCCAATGTTATTCATTTCTATTCCCACATCCCCAAGAAGTTCATCCATATCGTCTCAAAGCCCAGTGAGGGAATTAATTGTCCTGTCTGATTTTTACCATTTCCATGCACATTTGACAGGTGTGATGCACACCAGAAAGTCTGTAGCTCTTTCAATCTCTATTTGGTAGAATAAGAAATGTGCATATCTGTACTATCCTTGACTTTCTCATTCTTTTCCTTTCCCAGCACATTCTTCAAGGTTATCAGTAATTTTTCTTCTCTAAATCATGTCTTGTCGTTTGAACCACAGCTCCCTTCCATCTCAGATCCTCCATTTTTAATTTGGATGGTCATTTTAAGCAATTCACTTTCCCCTCTTCTTCCTCATTTTTTAGTATGAAACCTGTTTGTTCATCACCTCTTACATTTCCCCTGCATCTTAATGAGCCTCTGCAGTGTATATGCCAGTATCTAAGACTTGTTCTTCTGCCTCTGCTTTTTTTTCGCAGTGCTCAAATGTCAGCTGTTCGCAGAGATATCCAAAACTATATCTGATTTTCACAAGCTGTATTTAGTCCACTGTCATAAGGTGTTTTCACCTAAAAAACCCATTAGGCCAGCACCCTAATATATTGTCCTTAACATAGAAAGAGTGTACACACAAAATATTTCACAAATACTGAACACTTTATTCATCAGAAGATATTACCAAAGCAAGGAAATCCCATTATAACACCATGCAGTGTTCAAAGGAATCAGTCAGGCTTCCAGAGAAAACACAGGGGTATTGTAGGAGAAGACAAGAAGACATTATCTTTCAATAAGAAAAATATACTTACTGTTTCATATGTAGGAAATTTAATTGATTCTGTTTGATTTTGAGATATGAAACTGAAAATTCTCAACTTTTAACTGCAAAAATTTTCTATGACATACAAAAGGCATAACATTGCCTTAGCATGTTGGCAAAGTGCTGATCAAGTGCAAAGTGCAGATCTAACAGCATTCACCTGCAATTGCTTTAACACATTTGCTTAGCTAACTTTCTTCTGTAGCATACTATTGTGTGACTTCATAGTACACTCTGGGGTTTGCATCCAATGAACCCCTAGCTTCTCTCACATCCAATGTTTTGAAGAAAAAAAGCCTGAACTTCTGCACACTTGAAACTATGAGGAAGATCACATGTATATTGTCCATTTTGGCACATAGCTTTCCTTAGTTGTTTAAATGCTGCTGTCTGTAAAAGTATGAAAGAGTTATCATTATTGCTGACTGCAAGACCTTCCTGACCAGAAGCATCCCTTCATGTCAAATCTTTCTCACGATATATTTGAAAAATATCAGGTGGGAAAAAACAAGTTCCTTGCTGGGTACTAGCACCCAAATGTGTCTACCCTTTGAGCACAGTGTTGGGTCTAGCCAGCAAGCACTGTACACACATATAAAGGAACAAATCCAGCATTGAATATCACATCCAACAGGCAGGTTTTGTGCAGCCGTTTGTTTTGTAGAGTAAGAGGGTGGATTTGTACAAAAAGCTCTGAGCAACTGGCCTCTCTTTTAGAGAATAGTCGCAGCAAACTTAGCATCATCTTATGGTAATACAAATAGCAGCTGAAAAGAGCAGAACTGACTCTATCCATTTTATTCAGGATTTGGTGCATTTCTACATTTAAAAGTTTAAAATCCTGCCACCTTATAAATTCAATTGTACTCTGATTAAATTAAAGAAGCATACAAAAACATGAGACTAATGTAGCATTATGAGAGACAATCAGAAAGCTTTCTGCCTTTTTTCCCAGAAGCATAGTGCTATTTCCCTTTCTTTTGATATTTGATGCTTTCTTTCAAGAAGCAGTTAATAAATTGAATACTTTTCTGCAAAATCTTTCCAGGAGGTAATTCTTACTTATGTATTTCATTCACACTGCTTTGCGGACTTGTCAATATCTCTTATTTTGTTCTGTTTTCCTTCAGCATAGAGGAAACAAACAGCATTAGACAGAATATTTTAAGGTGTTCAACTCCAGGTCAAAACAATCATAACAAACTACATTTTAGAGCAAGCAATATCATGTCCCTGTCTTACCTCTTGTCTCCATTAAAAGGGGCCTCTCAATGAATTGGAAATTCCTTCTAGCAGAGATGCATCTCTTAAAAGTGATATTTAGCCCATGTAGTTTATGCTGACTACATGCATAAAAGTTGAAGTTATGAATAGAGTTGCTTATGTTGCTGGTTTTGTGAGTATAAAAATGTCACTAAACATCATTTTCCCTAACTGGTATAGCCATAATGACAAAACCCACATAGACGTGGGCTTCGTTTCCACTCTAGTGATAATAAAATGGCACCTGATTTGAGCTGCTGACAGAGCCTGAGAGATTTGAAAGCTGCAACAGGTCCATGGCAAATAGGTATCACAAGAAAGATTAATGCCATTAAATGCAAATGTTTAGAGTGGTGTATCATGCATGTCTCAGTCAGTGAAAGCTCTTTTTATCATGTAAAGAGCACATTTACAATTGTTCAGACTTGTGTTAGCTTGTCACTAGTTTAGACTAGGAATAGTCTTACACATAAGGCTAATAAAGGCTTTTTCTTTTAGATTGGCAAAAATTACAAGTAAAGGAGATCTCTAATGTGCACTAGATGCAGAGAATAGCCTCAGATTAGTAATCCATAGTGTACATGCCTAAAGGTAAGAGAATGGACTCCTATCCTGTGTGGCTTAGATTTCTATTAAGTTTTATTCCATAGAAAATGAGGTATTTTGGCAGATACTCTAGCACTTACCTAGATAATTTACAGTTTTTTCCATTTTCTTTACCATCACCTTAAAGAAAAACTTTTTAAAGCTGAAATTCAAGATTTACTGCCTCATCCATTCCCTATTCATTCAGTTTTGGCTATTGTCGAAGATTTGGTGAAACCATAATAGTGAAAGGAAAAAACAGCAAACATACAGACAAAATCTGAGATGGTTGTTAAACTATGTTTGATGGAAAGTAGCAATTAGTGAACCTGAAAAAGATCATTCTAATCAAAATAAAAATATGATGTGGATGTTTATCTGAATGCTTTCACTTCTCTTTCTTTAAGGAGTAAGGTTTAGACACCCTTTGATCTCCTCAACACCGTTTGGCCTAAACTTTAAAACATTAAAAATTACCTCTTTTATAGTATTTCAGTGCTTCTAATCTCTGCAAAGAGGGAGAAAATACTTGGCAGGTTTATTTTTGGTTTTGGGCAAAGGTTGAGAACACTCTTAAAAAGAGAAATTTAGACTCAATGGCTGAACGGTGACAATATCTTTCCGGCTGAGCCTCTTGGTTCCCAAGAGGAGATAATATCCCCCCTCTATTACAGTAGCCAAGAAGAATGAACAGAGGTTCCAGTAATAAATATAGACAGAGAGACGTCTGGTTTCTTTTCTGCCTCAGAAGCTATCAAGAATATTTAATCAGGCTTTTCTTTTCCAGTCAATCCTCAGATTATTTTAATACTTTCACATTCAGTATTGAAATTCTGTCATCCTCGTCAGTTGTTTTTCCTGGTGGCTGCATGCAGTCATTGCTAAACAATTTGTTAAAGTGTTATATTTTTAGAGAGGTCTTTTTGCTTACTATCTAATGGTAATACCATTTTGCAGGGGTCATAAGGAAAGAACATATGCATGATGAGAAAAAATCAAGCGAATGGTAAGACATGAGCATGTTCCTATTCTCAGTCCCTTTGCCTCCCTATCCTCTTCTGAGCAGAGAAAAAATAACTCATACCAACCAGATTTTTACCATATACCTAGCCTGGTGTTTTCTTCCCTACACTAAATTATGTAGTGCTTCTGCAGAAAGTGTGTACAAGAGCTGAATGTAAATCAGAAAAGGATGCAATTGTGAAACTAAAAGGCAGTCACTTCTCCCTAAAACCACTTTGCTATATGGCAGGCTAGTCTGCTCACCTTATAAGATCATGGGATTACTGTAGTACCTCAGGTACCTGTGCATGACAGCACTGAATTTAAAATGCATCCTGTCCTTCATATGAAATAACTGACACAGACCTGAGTGAATGTGAAGGAAAAAGGGGGGACTTTTCAGCTAGAGAGGTAACAGTATCTTTTAAATTAAAATGAATTATTAAAAATCAACTCTTAGTTTTTCTGTGCAGCTCAAACACATAGCAACAAACCAATCTGTATGTTCTGCTCCAGTCTGGCAGGTGGCTGAAGACATATACCTCGTTTGTTTCTGAATCGGAACACAAATAGCAACAAAAGGGAAATACAGTACATAAAATGTTGACAGCCCTAACTGATCATTCACTCTAGCTTATAGCTTCCATCTCATGAACTTGTTTCATTGCTCCCTTTTTTATAATGTGCTTGTTAAAAACAAAACAAAAATCATTTGTTGAACTAATTGCCAGGTTTTAAATACATCAATAGCTTTTACTGCCAATCTTTACTATCACTTGGATGGTGCACAATACTTGCATTACAGTATTTTACACAAAATAAAACAAAGTACAAAGGAGGACAGAAAATCCTTTAGGCTACTCTGTACCATTCATCATGACAACATTAGAGCTATTTTTAAATTTATGTCAAAATAGCCAGTACATATGTAATTTACATTTTAAACAATCCTTTCATGATCTTTTGAGTCTATAGGTATTTATGGACCCTGGAAGGAAAATTGTTAAAATTAAATTGTGCTTAGGTGATTCGTATTTTTACATTTCATATTCACTATAATGGGGTTCCCACTAGGAAGAGAGTGTAACAAAAGTGCAAAGCACAGTCTCAGCTAATAATTTTAATGCTGTTTCACACCTCTGGTAAGAAAAGTCTAGCACAAACTCACACATGTACCATACAAGTTACTACTAAGTCAATCACTGGTCTTTCCAAAAATTTGTGAGTATAAATGATTTCATTGCATTCTGCTGTTTTGACTAGATGGCTATTGTAAGAACAGCACTCAACCTTCTTTCTCACATTACTTACAAACAAAAACTCCAGTTCATGGGAGAGTTGTGAAATGGAGTGAACACCTTGTGCTGACTTTTGGTGCAAACTAACCTCTTCTATTTGTTCTTAGGTATTTCTTTTTCTGTTTGCAGGCACGTGGAACATGGAACGATCTTTTCAACTCCAGTTTCTAACAGACCTGAGATTTGTAAGAGCAAATTGTAGTCAAGCATTCTCAATGCAAATCTTGTAACTTTAGAAGACCAAAGAGGCTTTTGTCATCCCAGTGGTCTCAACGTGTCATGTAAGGTAGAAGGTAATGGCTCTGGTGAAGGAAGGAAAATTTGTCAATACTGTGCACTGACACTGAACAGCTCTTGAAGAGTCATTCACAGCTAGTTTTCTTTAGGAGCTAAAGCATCACATTCCCACATGCAAACGCAGACACATTCCAGTGGGTTTGGGATGTCAGTTCATATTTACAGCCATCACATTTAGCATCTAAGTTAAGAAGGCCAAGTCTGGATTTATCCTTCTAACATCAGTATGTAGCCTGGTATCTGAATTAGAAGATTATTATCATCACTGAAATTGAAAGAAAAGACAGTCATCTCCAAGATCAGTCTCACCCACTTATAGTGTTTCTCACCTTCTTTTTGTATTTACAATGTTTGTGAGGTTTAGTGTCCATCATAACCACGGGCTGTGTTGCTAAAATTAACAGAATTGCATAGATTTGATCCAGTAACACAATAGCTGAATAGTCTAAAATGAAAGATTTTAATCCATGTGTTTTGAAGACATGGCATCGTTTATGAGGTTGCCAGTGGATGGAAACAAATGTTCTCAAGATTTTTTTGTTGCAGAAAAGCAATTGTTCTCCTCGTCACGCTCCCTCCAGGGATGTGTGTGTATGAGACTGATCCAGTGATTTCTTATACAACACAGCAGGAGCAGTGATCCATATAACCAATTATTCCTGTACCTTTACTGACATGGTGAATCATGTAAGTTTTTTCTTCGGATGATAATTTCATTGCTCTTTTAGTTTGTGCATTTATTTCTTTATTGTTTCCCTTAGCTGAACCTTTTGTGGCACGAATTCATTAATGTTAGGTAATGAGGTGGAGATTCAGGCTTATAAAGAGGAATTAACACAGCCTAAATTGCAACTATATTATAGTACCACCATCTGTTTTACTCTTACAGAAAATTTACACGTTCTCATTTCAATTAAGTGTGATAGTCAAAATAATTGTAAAATCATTCTCTCTCAGACATTACAATAAATAAGGATAGCATTACTTCTCAGGGACTTAATAACACTTAGTGTAAAACTTGTACTTCTATTCAAGTTTTATAACCTTACCTTTATCACCTTTTTTGATAAATATCTCAGTATAAATAAAACAAATGGAACACTTTCATTTTGTCAGCTAGGATTAAGGTAATATATTTAACACACAAATGGCCCACATAGTGTTGATTGAAGCAGGACTGAAAATTTTCCACTTTTCTTCACTTGTCACAGTCTTCAAGACACTGCAAATTTTTTAGTCAAGCTTAGACTGAAAACTCAAAACTTCATCTATGTTTTGGAGTCAAAATTTAGGTTTAGGGCCCAAGAAGAATTTTCCTTTCAATTGCTTCAAAATTATTCCATTTGAGTTTTATTGGAGTTACATTTGCTCCAATTTGCTCATATTTTGAATGACATAAAAATTGGGACACTAGACACCTTGTAAAACTGCTGAAAGGAAATGTGATCTTATGATCTTTTAAATGCTTTTTGGTTTATGCACTATTTCAATTTGACAGTTGGTTTGGGGTTTTTTTAATATTTAAAAAAATCATCTCCTTTAAAAAAAATTCAAAAGAACAGTTCACTAACAAGCCTGACTTGAGGCTCAGAACTTTACTATCCATCCTTGATGGATAGCTGTTTATTTTCTACCTTAACTTTACAAACAAAAACAGTAAACTTGCACTGCTTCTAGGTTCACTTTTAATATGCTGCATTTTGTGTTTCTTTCTTGCAATTCTCAGAAGCATTTCCAAACTCTTTGCTTATTTGGTTTTATAGTTTCCTTGGGCACAGCTTGCTCGTCCGGTCAACTGTGTATGCAGTTTCCAGCATGTCTGCTGATTTCTGCAGCCACTGAATTAGGCCCATACATTATCTGTGTATTTCTTTTTTACCAGCAATTCTAGAAGATTTACAGGGCTGCTTTAAAAGATGTAAACCTCTCCATTATGGCAATCTATTCCCATACCATGCAGTCCTTTTGTTACAGTGGAGATGCAAATGAAGAAAATATCAATAACTTAAAGCTATACTAGTTTGGTTTAGTCTTTTAAACCAGACTGTATTTTTAATATCATGTACTTTGGAGTCTACAAAAAAAAAAAAGTAAGAAGATAATAAACATCACTCAAGTCTTGGTCTTTTAATCAGAATATAACTAGCAGTGAAGGGATCAATATTTTATTTATGCTTCTGTGATCACGTACAGATGCCCTGATGCAGTGGCATCTGTGAGGACTTAGAGAAGCACAATTAACTGTTTCAAACACTGTCAGAGAAGGAAGATCCCACAAGGTAAGCCACTGCAACAGGAACTTGAGGTGAACACAATAGCAAACAAAACCAGACTTAAATGGAAGGTTTGGAATTAGCACGCTGGACAAAACTCCACTGTGCAGACTGCAGGAAAAGTGCAGACAGCGCCAATGGGAAGATGCCAGGCCTGGTGAGGCAGATCTAGGCAACCTATCTGTTCCCACCACGGCAAACTGTGAGACAGGGAACAGCCGGTTAGACCCAGGCCATCCAAAGTTGTGGGAATAGCATGTAGACCTTGTGGATTCACAGTACTTGGCTTCAATAAAAGTGGTATCTGCAAGACACTCAGGGGAGCCCACCACAAAGCAGACCAGTGAAGAAGGACCAGTAGAACACTGCAGGAATCCACGTGGTGATATCTTTGTTTAATCTCTCTCTCTCTCCTGTCCTATTTATATCTCTCTACCTCATATTTACTGTTAAATAAAATGTGTACTATTGACTTTGGTCTCATTTGCACCTTTATTTGAGGCATTTCTTAATAATCAGATCCTAACAGCATCCACTGTCCCCAGGGAATATTTTTTCCTTGCATCAGATGTATTAGGGCATTACTTATTCACACTGACAGACAATTCTGAGACTTCTAAATGAAAAATCTAAACACCTAGTAACTGCAGTTGGATGGCCTTGGAAACCCTCACCATCTGCATTTTAAGACATCTGAACAAAAAATAAGACAATTCTACCTCAAACTAACATAACTTCAAATATCAATCTTTTTTTAGCTATTAGAAAAGCTTTTATTAATTATAATGAGTCTCAGATCAAAAATTTTAAGACTTTCAGAAGATATATTTGTTGGGTTTGACTGTGGGTGTGTGGTACACAGCAAGACTCACTGAAGATTATTTCCTACACTTGCTCCAGACTATTTCTCCACAGCACTTCCAACCCTTGGGATGACTAATAATCCACAGACTCTCCTCACCTTTCCAGACTATTGTGCATTTCGTCATGAAATATAAAACAGTAATCTATCAATAAGATCAGCAATGATAAACACTGGCTACAGCTTTGCTGATTGATGCACTCTCTAGCAGGTTATCCCTCTAGAACTAATTGGAATATTCTGTTTCTATTGAACTGATGCAATGAGCCTGCATCTTTAGAAGACTTGTACTCGAAGTTCAGGGTCTATGGAATAAAACACCCAAATCTCCCTTTCTTCATGACACTGTTTGTAAATAAATAAATTAACAAAGAGCTCTTAATCTTACTTTGAAGACTTTACATCAGGGTCTACAGAGAAACCAGGCAGTTTTCCAAATGATTTTTTTATAGTCAGCACACTGAAAGCAGTCTATCAGTAACAAAAGGGGAAAAGCAAATACAGCTGAATTAAAACTGCTCTAGACAAAAAAGGGACCAAAGACAACAACAGTGATTAAGAAAAAAACCGTGGATATTGGTCACATTATTCTACTGCTAAAAAGTGCTAATCAGTCACCAAAAAAAAAAAAAAAAAAAAAAAGAAATCCCACTGAAAGTAAATGTTATAAGCTATGTGCACCTGGGCTGCTGGAAGAGCAGTCGATAAGAATAGTTAACATACACTAGAGACATATACATTGTCACATCAGGAGTTTTACAAATTACGGCATTTCTGGGGACTACACAAGAGAGGAGGATGGCAGGCAATAGTTTTACCAAGAGGCTGGGGAAAAATGGGCTTATCTTGGATCAATGAAAGCTTTCAGTGGGACAAGAAGGGTATGGAGCTGTCCTGTGAAATGACTCTACTTTGGAGTCCTCGAGGAGCTTTTTTTGAGGGCAACCCACTTCTGAAATATAGACTTTTTTTGGTAAATCACACTTCACTTAGATGACATTTCTCAAGACTTGTCCTCCCCAAGAAAAAAATGTTACAGGCTTCACATCATAAATGGAGAAAATCACAGAATTTATACAAGTCCAGATGTTTACTTTTTCTTTTTATAAAGGGAGACTGCCTCTGAGTCTTCATTCTCCTTGTTATACACTCATTCTTTCTCCTTAGAACCACTGCTGTCACATGCAATCACACAAATTAAGGCTAGCAGATTAAAAAATAAAGGAAATGCAGAATCTGGTTTTCAGCAGCACAGCTTCTATTCTTATTGAAAACAGGCAGAATTTTAGCTAATTTTACTAAAAGAAACTCAGATATGTACTAAAAATCTCTACACATTTACACATACTCTATTTTCTGCCATCTCTGTAACCAAGACAGGAAAATATGTTCACAATTTCCTTTAGCCTGTCATCTGTGTTTTTCTCTCTTGTAAAAGCCAAGGAATTATGTACTCAGGGATCGTGGTCTGAGATGCCACAGGGCAGACCTGGCCAAAGAGCAGCCCTGCCTCTGGAGCTACACAGATTCAGTGATCTGACAGGATATTTCACAGCCAGATTTTGTGACTGAGTTCAGGCTAGACACAACTCCTATCTATGTGCAAATGCTCCCCATTCCACATGAAATAATCCATAAAGATTCACTGGGCTTCTGTGGAAGGAAGAAAACCTCACACCACAACCACTACTCATAAAAACGAATTGGAGAATTTGTCCTGCTGACATTTTGGAACCTTGTCATTCTCACCTGGTTTCCCTTTCTTCTTAGCTGTTGGTCTTAATTTAATTTATTGTACATAAATTAGTTTATAGGATACATTTTATTTTATTATCCCCTCTAGTCTTTTTGAAAGGATGTGGGAGGTGGAGGGGAAGTATCCACACATTTAATTAATACATTTATTACACACAGGAAAGTTATGAAGTATCAAAAGCAGACACCATTCACCTAGTTTTAGGTTTATGCAATTGATATAATCAGCAAAAGTCTTACTGGTTTCAGTGAGTTTGGGGCAATGCCAAGTCATTTTAGACATTCTGTTTTCCCTTTTTAAAATGTGCTAAAATTTAAATGATATTGTAAATATGATCAACTCTACCTTTCACAGAGAGATGCTAGTCTTTATCACCTCCTTATATATTACATGGAAGCACTCTCTTAAAAATCGTAACACTGCCTCTGTAAGAAATCTGTATTAGCAGAGAGAGACACTTTTCTTATTTACATCTATAAATTGTAAAAATAAAGTTAAATTCAAACACTCGACCACTTGTTGTCTTAAGCATCTATGATTTTCTGTGACATTGCAAACTCAGTATTCCAATACTCTGTAATAGAGAAGCAGTCTTATCACCCATGGTTGCTTATTTTGTTCTGTGTCATTTCTGTTATTGTGGCAATTCGAACAGGAAAATAATATCTTCTGATCCTTAAGGAACAGGAATTAGAGAAGTGTAGTTATGATCCAGCCTTCTTTAATCTGAAGTATTCTTTTCTGATGCTGTTCTTTAATCAGCCCTCTCTAAGTAAAAAAATAAACCTGTACAAAAGAGGGTGATATTTTTTTCTGAATCCAAAGTTTTCATAACTTCATGTTAAGTCTAATCTTACTTAACAGCTCTGTTGATGGCCATTAGGATGACAGTAACTTAATTCTGTTATTAGAAGGGCTAGCAAATATCAAAAAAGACACAATATCCACATTTATTTGAGGCCCATTTCCAAGAAAAATAAAGCGCCCTCTACTAGAAAAAAATGCATGTCAATTAAAAAAAAGGTAAAAGGACTGACCTATACGTATCAGAAAAAAAAATAATATTTGCTAATGCATGCTAGAACAGATATCCATGTTCCACAGAAGTGGAAAGTGAAACAATCAGAGAATAAATTCTTACTTGTTGAGTCCCTAAATGGGGGCAGAGGGGGGGCCAAACTGCCTGTATATTATACAGTCCACTCTTTGTTATATGTAAAAGGGACAAATACTGGAGCCAGAAGGTTTTTTTGAAATGTTTAAAGCAATAAAGTTAATGGCATTAAATCTTCTTGAAAATATCAGATTCTTATGCATGCATTATTTTGTTAGAGAGAATAGAAAATAATCTCTTGTGGTCTTTTCTCATGTATTTGTCTCCAAGGACAAAAGGAAAACTTGCCACAACGTACAAGAACTGAATCGCCAGAATCACCCCAGAATCTTCCAAGGCATGTCCTCTTTTTATTGAAGTCAGTTTCTAGTACACAGTTACAACACCTTTCCCTAAAACAGGGTATCTGTGGCTTTACCAATACAAAAGGCAAAAATAAATTTCAACCCAAGTGTTTCTACCTCATCCTGTACGATCAAGCTAGACTGAAATCCTGAATCAAGCACTGAACTGGTTGATTCCTTACCTGAATATCTGTGTGCAACTCCCTTCCTCATCACCCTCCACAAAGCAGCAGCCACTACCCTTCCACATCCAGAAGCAAAAGCAAGTGCTTCCACATCTTCATTCTTTCTAGAAATCTCCCTCATCAGCCTTTCATTGTGAGCCTTATTGCAAGGACCACACATTGGTTAAATATGTGGCAGTCCAGAAAGGAGAGGTATAAAGAATGTGCCTACGTAGCCCATGGACACACAAGCATGTCAAAATTTAAGTCCACGTTTTGGGCCACAGCTATGGAGAAAAAACCCTGCTAAATGTTGGAGAAGCAGGAAAGGATCCAAAGAAGCAAGATGTTAAGGCCCATTCGCAAAATCAGCATCAAATGAGGGAAAGGGACAGGGTCTCCCATTCCAGCCCTCAGACTTTCAGGAGAAAATTTTTGAGCAGCAGGTTCTGATGTCCTACAAGAACTGGATAACTTGGGAGACTGCTGAAATACAAGTACTGAAAAAAAAGCATTATTATTTTGTAGGTAAATTTTAAATTTTTTAACACTCTGTAGTAGTTTTGCATGTCCTTCCAGATTTTGTATATTTTCTGTGCAGAGTTGATTGAAAAAAGGAAACACTGATTTTGGATATTTTTGCAAAGAAATTTCCTTCAGGTGTTTCTGGTAGAAAATTAGTGGACTTGGTATATTACCCCAGTTCTGATGTATACTTGCTGCTAGAACTGACTACACAATGCAGTGTGGGACTTGGCCATGAGCACCTTTAAGTCATTCTGATGATTTTAGCCGCTCTGCAATACTTCATAAGTAATACCAATGAAAAGAAAAAATAAAGGATTTCTCACATAGCAAAATGTATTCACATACCCAGACAAAGAACAGGTGGAGGAGCCTGGGCTGCATTCCTGCAGAACTAGAACAGCTTCTTTGTCCTCTTCTGGCTGTACATATTACAGAACTTGCATAGTTCTGCACATGCTGTGTAGCCTTTCTCAATTTATACTGCAGAACCAAAGGGAAGGAAAGTACCTAATATTGAGATGTGAGTCCACAAGATCATTTGTTAAATTTACTCCTGCTAGCACTGATAAATTAACCAATTAAAAATAATGCTTTTTCTTCCAAAGGAATTTGTAGCAAAGCAACAGAGAATAGCATGGAGTAATATATATTGAATTCCAAATCAAAATTGTAGCAACAAGTATACATTAGAGCTGGGGAAAAAGTCAAGTCCACTAATTTTCTACCAGAAACCCCTGAAGGAAATTTTTTTGCAAAAATATCAAAAACCAGTGTGTCCTTTTTGCAATCAACTTTGCCCAAAAAATGTACAAAAACTGGAAGGACATGAAAAACTATTATAAATTTGGTGTTCATTTTTGTAAATTAACATTCATCTATAAAGTAGTCATGCTTTTCTGCACTTACATTTAAGCAGCATCCCAAGACCAGTTGTATTAATCTTAGTGGCATAAACAGACCTATAGAGAGAAAAGGGTTTGTGTTGTCTGGCCATGGTAATAAGCAGTTGGAGAAGGCTGGATATTTCTAGTACAGGGAATATTAGAAGTGCAGTGTTTAGTGGACCACAGGTAAGTGGTCCATGAGTCAGGCAAATTGTCCCAAACTTCTATAGGTAAATTTTTCCTGCTTTATACCTCCTTCTGCCACATGTTCCTGCCCCTGTGCCTGCTCTGCTGTCACTTAGCTACCTCATGGGCACTAAAGTCATGAAAGTGTAACTGCCAAGACTGCAGACTGGTTTTTATTCCAAGTAAATGAAAGCCTCAAAACAATGTAAATGTTTCCAAAATGAAAGGAACTGTACCATAACAAGCTGTCTTAAGAGTCCCTTTTAAAGCATTTATTAAAGAAAAGCATGGAAAATATAAATTCTGATGCTTCTTTCTATACAGACACATTAGAAATGAGCAAGAAAACTTCTAGAAGGGGTTGGCTTCGTCACTGCAAGTACACTTACTGCAATACAAACCTGGATAAATTAGTAAGGACTATAGATTTCTCTGATCTTGATAAGGTGATAACAGGAGACATCTGAGCTCTCATGTTTCAGGGGATGCTCAGTCCCTAGTTGAATTACTGTTATTTTTTCCAAAGCAGCCAGGGCCCTACAAGTTTGACTTCATGTGACAGCTCAAGCACATATTCTTAACAAAGGAGAGGTGTGTGTTTCACATAGAAACATTCACACATAAAGACACAGAGAGTCTTGAAAACACAAGAGCAAAAGGGTTTTTAAGATATGGTAAATTAATTACTGCGCAATTCCAAGTTTGAAAGCAGTTGCTTAATACAATCTAATAGATACAAATCATGGCATAGCCCTAGAGGTCAAACCATGCCTGTGACCATACAGTAATTTCAGCTGTCAATGACAGCCAAAATGTTCAGGTTCAAGTATTTAGAGTTTTTGAAAAGTAAATAAAGTATCTCAGGTTCTCACTAAGAATGTGAAACACAAACGTCCTTACTGGAGAAAACTGTTACAACTCAGGTATCTCAATATTGTCATCAAGCAAGGAAATCTTCATATGAAGAAAGGTAAAAAAGTAACAAACTTAAACAGACATAGCAACAAAGCGTTCAGAAACAGTCAGAGCCAGGGAGTTGGACAAAAACATTATTGGTGCTATACCATTTATATGCATATAGGCAAATATTAGAGTTTAATTTACCAGTACTCTTAGGTAATACTTTAGAAGTGCAGTTTTTCACTGCTGTGCTTTATATGTCACTGAAAACTGCTAATACTCATGCATATTAAACTGTTATCTGTTCCAAAGTGTTAAAATGTTATAGGTTAAAAATATATACTTGTTTCTGTATATATGTATCTAAAAGCAGCAAGAATAAGCATTCAGGGTAATAGTTTTCTTTATGCTTTCTCTTAGCAGTGCAGCAGATGAGGTAACAAGGCATCTGCCCAGCAGGTGAATTTCTATTAAGGCTGTCTGTGTCTTGGCAGTGGCTCACAGCATTGACATTCTTTCACAAAACACTTTGTATCAAGGAATCAGCATTTTTCTAGCGACAAGTCATTTAACAGAATTCCTGATGTGGTCCAAGTACAATGCCTAAACAGTGATGCAGTTAGGAGGGTTTAAAAGGTGTGCCAGAATTTAAGTTTATTGCCATCTGTAAAAAAATCTGCAGCACACACAAAGGATGGTGGCTCTCTGGAGAAAACAAGAGGTTATTGTCTTTGCAGCCTCATGATTTTGTTCTCTGCCTGAACCTCTCATGAGGCAGAATGTTTCCTGCATGTTCCAGGATCACTCTTCTGAAATGGGAGCCTCATGCATTCTGAGCTAAACAGCTTCAGCCCTGGCTGACACCAGTGCCTGCTTCTAGCCTGTCATTAGTCAGCACACTATCAGACCTGCCTGTAAAAGCACAATCACATCAAACCACGGTTTCACACCACTGGACACATCCAATACACCCATGTGAAGAATCCATTTGTTTCACATCTGCCCCAACCTGCTCTTATATTCCACACTGCTTAGCAAATAAAGCCTCCTGCAACACAAAGTACACTCCAGGCTGACGCTCAACGTATTACCTCTGTGGTGAAAAGACTTCACAGACTGTCAAATAAATTCTTCTTAGGACACCGTCGTAAATTTCCATTAAGCTATAGGAAATAAAATATTTTATAATGTATTTCCAAACACATAGCCATTTGTCCTCTGAGTGCTCCAAGAATGTTTACAAACTGCTGTGAAGGCTGGATAGTAAAGGGGCTCTGGTTAAAAGATCAATTTAAGGGTTTAGGGCAATAACGGCCCAGTTTATAGAAGTGAGGAAGCAGAGGCCATAGAAAGGTAAGGGTTGAAAATGAAGCATTATAAAAACTACAATTTCACTCAGTTGTTCTACAGGAATGAACAACATCATCCACTCTACTTCCCCCTGCTGCCTACAAGGCCCTTGTTACAGCTGCAGTTTATAAGGTTGATCACTTGAAGGTAGAAAATTTTCCTTTCTATTGCCAAGTATGCAAACTACTCAGATAAATTTGGACAACAAATAAACTGACCTGCATACTTCAGGAAAATTAAAAAAAAAAAAAAAAAAAAAAAAAAAACCTCTTGCAAAGAGAGGATCTACAATTCATACAGGGAAGATGAATTTCTTTTATTAAGCAAATAACAGAAATCTGAGACTTTCTGTTCCAGCTCTGTCACAGGCCCTTTTGTGACCCTGACCTGTGGTCTGAATGCATTTCTCTTGAAGTCAACACGAGTTTTATAACTGTCTTTACAAGAATCAGCATGATTTAAGAAATTTCAGCAGCACTTGTTGACCTCATATCCATCATGGAACAGCACGATGCAGACACACACCACTAAAGCTGTGCTTGTGGCATTCAGCTGGTGCAGTCTGGCCCCTTCCCATGCAGAGATCCCAGCTGGGGATGAAAATAGCGTTACCCAGTGCCATGCTGTGCCCATGCTAGTAATCTCTCCCTCTCAGCCCATCTACACAAGAGACATCTTGACATTATAACAAAGAGACTAAACGAAAGACAGACACTTGACAACTGGACCTGGCAGCCAGCCATTCCACAGGAGTCAGTGCAATAAACAACGGTACAAACTCATGCATAATCTAAATCATCATTGCAGAAGTTTATCTAATTTTCTTTCCTTTTATAGGAATTGCCCTTTGTTACTGTGAGTGTGGGAACACCAAAATCACCAATATTTTACCTAACTGACTGAGTTTAGATTACTATACTTGACCTGATTGATGTTAGAACTAAACAGCTTTTTGACCTCAGTGCTGCCTGATTTAGCCTTATTTTAGAAGGGATACCTTCCAAATTTAAAAAAAAATACTCTAAATTGAAGAAAAACATTTTTAATTTAGGTCTAGTACAGCCTAGAACAAAGTTTGAGCCCTGTCTCCATGATTTTCACCGCTGTCCAAGCTGCCAGCCTGCAATGTCCTCCTGCTGGGGACCCAGCATCAGACACTGTCCACCTTCTCCTTCACCTCCGTCCTGCCCCACACAAGCTTCATCTACCACAGGGACATCGTCCAGTCCCTGCACACTGGGGGCCAGGTGGACAGCTTCCCTGAGAGCCAGGAGGGAAGGTGGGGTATGAGCTGGAGGAAGAGACTGAGCACAAGTTCGACAAGTGGCGGCAGCCCCGCCCCGGTCAAGCAGGTGAAGCTGCTGCCAGCGCGGCTGGACGAGGTGAGGGAGAAGTGGGGGCCGGCGGTTCCGGAAGAGGAAGGAAAGCTGTGGGGCTGATGGAGATCCACAAACAGGCCAGCAGGATGAGCTCTGGGGAGATCGAGGAGGACGCCTACTGAGAGGACCTCAGGTTCAGCCTGGGCAAGGCCAGCAGTGGTCACATGTGTCAGACTCAGGCCACCGAGGCCACCAAGGCCCAGACCAACAAAACCCTGCAGAGGACCCCGCAGAAGCAGAGTGTTGTCTGCAGGGGCAAATCCACGGTTCGGGAGCACAGCTCGGGTACGGCCTCAAGCATGGCCTTCAGCCACCTGCAGGGGGTCAAGATTGAGAATGTGCAGGTGGCCGAGAAGTGGCTGAGGCCAGCGAGAAATATTTCCCCAGCATGGCTGAGTTCCTCAAGGTGAAGGGGGACAAAAGTGTGGCCCCCATCCCACACAGCTTTCTAGAACCCCCAAATCCCACTCCAAGTTTCTGGGGACTCCCCCAAAATCCCCCCCATGTCACCCCCTCCCCTTCCTTTTCCATCAGAATTTGAGTTTTGGGGAAGTTTTTGAGGGTCTTCAAGGTCAAGGAGAACAAAAACAAGGTCCCAACCCCACTGAGACCCCCAAATCTCATCCTGCAACCCCCTAATTCCCAGGGATTCCCCCCAATATTACCTTCCCAAACTTTTTTTATAAATATTGGAATTTGTGGCTGAAGCATCTTGGGCGAGTTTTGGGGAGATCGAGGGTCATTGGGGGACCCTAGAGGGATTTTGGATGGTCCTGGGTGAATTTTAGGGGGTTCTGAATAGATTTTGGGAGTCCTGGAAAAAAAAAAAGGCAAAAATCAATAGGCATCAAAATGACCCTGGAATTTGCAGAAAATTTGTGCCAGAAGACATACTATGCAGCATAGAGACCTCTGGCTTCAAGTAAGGTGTCCAGCAAATCTGAAAAATATATTGCCCAATGCATCAAATGCAGCTGAATATTCATTAGACAATATCAGTGGGTATTTATCTACTTAATTTATTCTGCTCAAATGACACTCCTGGCTTCAATAGCATTTACACAATGGTATGATAATAAAGACCTGGGTCATGAAAGCTTTACTGGAAACTAAAACACTGAATAAAAATATTTCATGTTTATGAATGTTTTCCAGGATTTCATACTTGCTCCTGCTCCAGTGATAATGCTATTTTCTGTTTTGCAGGCCAAATGGTAGGAAGTCTTTTCCCCAGCTTGTTTTTTAATAATACTTTTTGTATGAGAATTGAGTTCACAACCCTCTCAGCTGGTAGGAAGAGCCTGTCCTGTCAACAGTCCCTCACTTCCCACTCTGCCAGAGTGAAGTGTGTGAGAGCATGCCCTGCTCCCCTCCTGCCTGGGAACCAGAGCAGGGACAAGACCTTGGAGCCGGTCATCTCTCCGTGTTCCTCCTGCCCCTTTCCTTCCCTCTCAAGAGAGCCTGAGACACTGTCTTCTCACACTTCAGCTGGGAGGGAGGAAAGGGTAGAGCTTCAGCAGCAGATAAAGACATAGAGGATTTAAAACGTGGGAAGTGCTGGTTCCAAGGTCTCTCTGACTAATGGGGCTGCCTGGCCTTTTTGTGGGAAGGCAAAATGTCCCATTAGACTGAGGCTGTGACACTGACAGCAGAAGGCAGGCCTTCTCCTTGCCTACATCTTCATGGTGAAAACCCTTCCCTCCATCCCTCTGAAAACCTGCTCAGGGCAGCCACAGGCACAGTGGCACTTGAATCCTGTGAATTACTCAGCTGCTCTCCATGAAAGAAATGCCCTTGATGACTGACAGAAAAGATGACAAAAAGTGGCTTTTTGAGTTAGGAATTCTTCCCGACCTCCCCCATACAGAAGCAAGTGCCACCAACAGGGAGCCATTTGTAGCTGTCGCACTGTGTCCTGCCATTATCGCGACATTAAACTTGAATTATGGAGCTGCAAAAAGGTGGTGAGTTTTTGAAAGCATGAAGATAATTTTACACTGCCATACATTTACACACTTCCCAAGACTCCAGGTAAACACTGAAATGTTACTTGTTTGTTTCACAGTCCTGAATTGCTTTGTGTCAAATAGCAAAGGTACTAGGAAATCTTTTATGAGAAATTTTCAAAAGCTTTCTAAAAAAACAGAGCACTTGCCAATTGTAGAGGGTATATCTAAAAAACTAGCAAGAGTCTCTGCAAAATGAGAGCTTGAAATAAATCTATAGTCCTTCAAGAAGCTTAATAAAAAAATTATTTCTATCCCAGGAAAAACAGCTTTTAAAGAGAGCTTTGTTGGTTTGGTTTGGTTTGGTTGGGTTGGGTTTTTCCCCTACCTTTTGCATTATTTTGCTAAGCAATGAGGAAATAATATTTTCAACAAAAAATAATTTTAATTTATGGATTTGATACTGTGATTTGGGATATCTTGTATTTCATGAACACATTTTGCTTTCATCAGATACAGATATTTGTCATTATAGAACACTTACCCTTTAATAAAAAATCATTTCAAGGAAAAATGTGGTTCTGATTCTTTCTAAGCTTCAGTTCCCCTCTGGAATTTTGACTGCCATTTGAAAAGAGTTACCATACCTCTACTTATGTACAGCCACAAGAATTTCTAATAAGAAATTCTTTCTAGGAATTCAGTAAAAAAAACATTCTCCAGGTAGAAAATCTATCACAACTTACATTAAAGTTGTAAAGTTGTAAAGTTGACTTTACAATTTATCTGTCAGATTTTTTCCAAGAGAAACTCACAGCTAAATAAAATATGCTTCAGAGAATGGAAGTCATCTGGCTAGGCAATGGGTTAGTGATAGCAGATAGTTGATCTGGCTAAACAATGGATTATGGATAATGATATTCACAGTATTCAAAAATAATCCACAACAAAATAAAACACTGATATTTTAATGATAGGTAGTTAACACCCAGATCAAAGCTAATCAAATTTATTTTTACAAATTAATTATCTGAAAACTTTAGCAGTAAATTATCTGTAGATAAGCTGTGATATTTTTGCAGTGTTTAATGACTACATTTTAGCCAGGGGTTTATTCACAAACTGGTGAACAAGAACTCATTATTTATGACTTCCCCTGTGAATCACACAGGACAATTTCTGTTCCAGAACTGGGTGACGGGCACTCTGAGATTTTGCAAATTATATTAAAGTAGGAAAAAGAAAAAAGTAGGAAAAAGAAAAATCATACAAAGTAGGAAAATTGGGTTCTTCATTTTTTACAAACTATGTCCAGTGAACATTACAGCACCAAAATAGAAAAGGCTTTTAAAAGGTTATCCTGAGAGGACATTTTTGTACAAATATTTCTGCAAAAAGTTACTTAGTTTTCTTGATGGTCTAGTTTTCACATATACTCATAAATAAAATATCACACCCCAAAGTTGTGCAGGCACACAAATGAGATGCTGGAGGGCAATAAGCTTTTTTGACAAGGACATTTACAAACATTATTTGGTGACAGTTACCCCCAGCTGAGCCTTACACACCTGAGCTGCCACACACGCCAATGAAGTACACCAAAACCGTTTTAGGGGCAATTACAGCAGGAAGGAGGAGTGAGAAGAAAGGTGTGTATTATATAGAGAAGGAAAAAAAAAAAAGAAGAAATACTGCAAAACCACTTCAAGATGACTTTCATATTCTCTGGAAAAAAAATTCTCTCTCCAGACTGCAAGTTCAACATTTTGAAGTTCCAAGGTGGTGGAAACTTATGCCTGCAGGGAAATTCCTGGCACAATCTTCCCATGGCAGGGAATTGTTTTTCTGACAAGAAGCAAGAAGTGATGAAAGATGTTCTTGGGCCATGAATTAGTTTTGGTTTCCTCACTACTGTCAGATACTGAAATTAAAACAAAATGCTACCAAAGTCTAGGAAAAAGGAAGATGCAAAGCTTTTCTGTAATAAAACTAGATCTAGGAATTACATTTGTATTTAACTCTTGTTTATCATATGCTTTCATATGCCTAAGCTGGTATCTACTTGTGCAAACCCATGGAATCATAGAATCATTAAGGCTAGAAAAGATCTTTAAAGTCATTGAGTCCACCATTAACCTGGCACTTTCAAGTTCATCTCTGAGCAATGTGTGTAAGCCCCACCATAGTACTAACATGTAAAAAGTACACTCTCTAGACAGCTGAAGAAAACCACTATTCTAAGTCTCAAGATCTTTGCAGAAGTTGCAGCTCCATGTTGAAAATCCTTGTCTCTAAACCCTCTCCTCCAAACTATTCAAATTTTATCTGAACCTATGTGAAAAGACAGCAAGACATTAACCAGGATTCCAGCAATCTACAGAGGACTTAAAGGAATATCTCTTTTAAATCAGTGACTAACATGGACTCCCAGCACTCATGACTGCACAAAGCCAGCAACTGTTTGGGCCATGGAGAACACAGGGGAGAATGGAAGTCCGTAAGGAATTTCCTTCCTTTGTGACTCTAGAATCACTGGATCATCACAGGGTAATGGAGAAATTCAGGCTGGAAGGGACCGCAGGGGGTCTCTAACCCAGGTCAAAGCTGGATCACTGATCTTGACAGAAAATTAGCCAGCTCACAACTGTACCATTTTGAGACCCTTATGTACTACAGTCCCTAAGAAATTGCCTGGTAGATTGTACCCCATCCTATCAGACTCTGACCCTGACAGTCTGACCATGGTGATCCATGACTTTGTGGACACCTGAACAGGTCAGATACATCTGAGGATTTTAGTGAGTGCCAAAAGCAATACTCTACTTCCTTCAAAACCCCCCACAGGTCTATCACCCTGCATTCTCTTTGTTTAAGGCAGAAGACAGACACTAGCTACCCCAGAGCCTTCCTTCCTCTCCATGCCTAGGGCTTTGTATAAAGGCAGTTTCGTACTGCAGGGCTGAGACTATTTACAAGTGAAGGGACGTAGCGCTGTTTGGTGCCAGTTCTGCACCTAGATTAGAAGAATCATCATCTTCTGAGACAAAACCAAAGTACTACCCCTCACAGAATTCTTTATGCAAGTAATCATATCCAGTCGTATACTCAAGCAAAACATAGGACAAAGAAAGTGCCAGCAAAATGAAACCACAAAACTGTACACTGATCATCCTATGTCACTTGCTGACAGAAGAATAAATAAGAAACTGGAAAATGTCATTAGTTCAGCTTGCAATATTGAAGAGGAGTTCATATAAAGAAAGAACATGGGAACATGCATAATATCACACCATAATTTTTACATTTTATTTGAAGAATAAAATCATACCTGACAATTTACACTTGGCCTGTTGTCAGTCTCTTCATGCATCCTCAATGTCTTCTGAATTACAGACTGTGTTTCTCAACAGAAAATTGTATTTATCTTTCTCCCTTTGAAATCCTGTCACTGCTTTAAAACTGAGAACTACTGGAAAATATCAGCACACTCACTTATAAAAGGCTGATGGTCTTCCATCTCAGGTGAAACCACCAAATAAGGTATTCATGGATTTCAAATAACATTAGTAATTATGCTTTTGTTTTCTAGTTAAGTATAATTTCTGCTGTTTCCTCTACTCCCTGTAAGAAACTGATATTTTTCTCTAATGAACTAAATATTGCCAGGTTGTCTCTGGCATTTTTATCCATTTTTATCCTCTCCTTTTGGAGAGACTTTCCCACCTGATAAAAACTTCACATAAAATTGAAGGGGGAGTTTATAGATAGCATCTGCAGTATGTAAGCCCCAAAAATACAGCGTGGAAACCGGGAGCAGGATGACAGGAACACAAGGATAAAAGGGGTGGGGTTTTTTCTGTTTTCTGTAAATAGATAACAACTCTTTTAGGGCACCCAAACAACTAGCAGAGGACCCCACAGACCTCATCTACAAAGGATCTTTGTCTTACATTTCTTATGTAAGGGGTGAATGATCTGTCAGGTTATGCATGTTCACAATTTCTAGACAGAGTTGATCAGGGTCATATAAGAGAAAAATAACACTAACTTGCAGTGCTAGCTTATGATTTAGGACAAGGGGAATGATTTTTTTCTCCATTGCAAACTTGACTGTACGATCTTCAGTAAGTTGCCTCACCTTCCTGTGCTACCATTTCTCATCTGTAAAGCCAGGACAATAGCATTTTCCAGGTATACTGTGAGGAAAAAATACATTAAAGACTGGGAGATTGCCCCGGTAGTACAGTGGTTGGAACATAAAGGAGCCAAAATAGCGTTTTGCTATTGAAGGTTGTCATTAAAATACTGAGTAGTGCTCCTTATTAGAGCTGGCTGGAACACTTCCCATCAAATACATACCGATTTCATCATTTGGCTTTCATCAGAGCCAAAAGCTTTTTTAAAAATCTCAGTTTTGACAATGTTTTTGAAGGAAAGGTTTCTTTGATGAGGGCTGGACACCTCAGTTATTTCCAGAGGCAGGGGTCATGCTTTTCAAAGCATCTAAGAGGTTTATCTTTGACCCTATGAAGAAGAAAAGGTTGAAACCTAAAAGGCTACTATGCTGCACAGTCACCATTGTCCAGCCAGTCCTGCCACTCCTGACTCAGAACACAATGGGGAGAAGAACTCCTGTGCAAAGCAAAGAAACTGCTTCTTCCAAAAAGGCCATGGAAATGAAACTGTTGGGCAGGGTTTTCAGCAACTGCCAGCTAATCCATTCAGAGTCAGCCAAAGTACTTGGTCTGACCTACCAACTTTGGCATAAGTATGAGCTGCAGTCTGATTATTCCAAACCATTATTATTTAAGCCTGCATTTGTAGGCCCATGCAATTGCCTTCTGTCTACATTTTTCTATTTTTTTTTCCCAAACCCGCATCAAGGATATACAATTCCACTTACACAACATTGGGGCAGTTTGATCCAGGGGAACTTTTGCAACCTTTTTTTTTTCAGTTCCTGTATGCACGCCTTGAAGTAGTGTCCCTCATGCCCAGCAGCTCAACAGTTCAAGCAATGCCATTGCCCCATTTTTCCTTTTTTCTTTCTTTTTTCCCTAGGAACTAGCACTAATTTAAGTGTAACCTGATTTAAAGCACATCTATACAGGTACTAGCTGCATCAAGGAGCATATGGATGGATGTGATGGTTTCATTGTCTAGCTCAATGTACAACAGGCATTACTGCAGAATTTAAAAAAAAATTAAAAAGAAATTTTTTCAAATCCCCAGAAAAACGTTTCATGACTTTCCTACCCCCTGCAAATGCCTTAAGGTTTCTATCTAGCTGCCTCCTGCTTGGACTGAGACAGGCAAAAACCCCTCTGTGCAGGATCCGGGAAAGGAGCGCGAGTGCAGGACTGAAGGGTTCAGGCTCCACCTAGTGGGAACAGCCTCCCTTCCCTTGTAAAAACCGCTCCTGGGTGGGCAGACTGTGCTCCCACACACGGCTGAGGGCTGGCAATCACCCCCAGAAAGGACAGCTGGAAGGACAGATCCCTGTTTAGAAGCTGTGTTCCTCCCGGGCGGACCCGATGGCACAGCTCCTGCACTCAGCATCCCGGTGATTCTCAGCACCCTGTGCTTCTCCTGTATCCCAGCTGATGAGCCGGTCCCTCGTCATATCGGGCCGGTGGGCTGGAGGCAAAGGGCACAATTTGATCCAAACTGTTTACTGGGATCTGCACATCCCCCAGAGGACCAAAACTGACTCTCTACTTCCAAAGCATGTCAGGGCAGAGTGATGCTTCATAAGCAAATGTGGACTTTCCCTCCAATGTTTAATCTCTGTCTCCTTTCTCCCTGAGGCAGCAACTCAAAGAAAATGACCCTCAAAGGGTATGATTTTCTGCTTCACACAAAGCTTGTTATCCTGGGGCTGCTTTTTCTGTTTCCTCTCTTCTATTCTCTTTCTCCCCTCTCCTCTCCAGAACAAAAAAGATCATACATCTCATCAGGATCTGTCTTCACGGGAGATTCTTTTTTTCCTTCTTTTGACAACTTTCTTTTCATAAGGAGAAAAAGTGTATTTCTTTTTTTTTATTATAATTGTATTCTGCTTTGAGTACTTTGATATAGTAACGACTGTCATGAAGTAGATATGCTGCTTGCTGTTTTATGAAAAAGACATTTAATCTGAAGGACTAATCATTTAGTCTCATGACTTTTCCCATCTGTTACAAGCTTCTTATTTTTGGTGGGAGGGGGTTAATTCTGGACATTTATTTTGTGGGCAAAGTTTCAGCTTAATTATCTCTAGTGGAAAAAATCTGTGCCTAGCATGTTAAAAATAGCTCTTCCTGAATTCATTTTTCTTTTTAAGGAATTTTAAAGTCCTTCATTTTTGCCTCTGTAGAAAGTAATTTTTTGTAATTATGATCTAAGGATAGAAGAGAGTCAAAGATTCAGGGAGATCTAGCATCTTTTATTAGACTGAAAGAGATAAAAAGAAGAGGCAAGGCTTCACACACATGCACCTAACACCTGAAAGATGCCCTGCAGACCCCAGAGCAAGTCTTTTTTTCAGTGAAAATAATAAAGATATTCTTTAACTCCCATTGTATTTCTTCAAATAACTGACAGCATTGCAAGGAGTGTCATCAGAGATTTTGTGTCTTTCCAGCTAACAGTAAACAGGAATAAGAAATCAAAATCTGAATGCTGGAGAGCTGTTTTCCATAGACCATTAAGTTAGACTCCATTTTAAAACTTTAAGTTATGCAGTGAAATTTTTAAAAATCAGGTTTCATACCCACATCCTGACAAAATTAGAGATCATGCCTGACATTGCAGAGGTTTAGCTGAGTATGTGGATAGCTTGTCTGCTATCTCCCTGCATTGGTCACATCACTTATCTGTGCAAGTGCATTTGGGCCCCACTCTGGCTCTCTTGCAACCAGAAATAAATTCCCTCAGCTTTCAGCTGAATAAAGGTTTATGTACAAATCCAACAGAAGGGATCTAAAAAGGCAGGCAGCTCTAGGAGATTTTGGGGTTTGGATACAAGGCTGTGCTATAGATGCCTGGACACAAACAGCTTTTTGCCTGCATGAACCCAGCATAGGAGAGATGCTCTGACCCTGCAGAAGAGGGGCACAGCACCAGGCAAGCCAATTGCTGGCATGCAGGCATGTATGAACTGACAGCAATGATACTGTATGCTGCTAACAGTCTCACAAAGCACTCCGAGAGGTTTGCTATTTTCTCTCCTTGTCTTTGCAGGATTTGACTTATCCTTTCTCTGTTGTTTTGTTAGTGGCATTTGGTTATGTTCATACTACTTACTGTGTTTGCTGCTGCTTGGCTACTTGCATGCTGTGCCTGTTTGTGCTAAGTAATGGGGAGATTCTTGCTCCTATGAAACCTGCTGCCTTAAGAAGTCTGTCTTTCATCCCCTCCATGCTTAAACAAAAAAAGCTTGAGCTGCTAGTCTAAGGATTTTGAGACCTTTAAGGCTTCATTTTCTCTCTACTGTGCTATTGTATCCCATCACATTTATCTCCTGTCAAAGAGAAGCAGGATCAGGGCCTATTGTAAGCTAGGAGAAAATAAAATTTCCAATGTAAGTAGCACCTCTGCAGTGTAAAAGGGACTAGAGAGATGAATTTTGCATGGGAGAGAAAGCAAGCAGTATGAGGTAGAATTGTACCCGTCAAATGAAAGCTTTGCTCAGAGAGCTGGTAGGTCTTGTGAGGGACAGCTTGCCCAGGAATTGGAAAACCGATCTTTCCTTCTATGCTAGCTCACAGAATTTGAAGAAAGCAGGAAGAAAGAGAAGCTGCCCACAAGAGATGGGATTTCTCTGTCCGGAAGGCAGATAATGAGTTTGTTTCATGGGTTCATCACAAGTTGTCTCTGTCACTCCTTCCTCCTCAGAGAAAGGACTCCTTTCATCCTTCCCCTTCTCCAGTGTGGGGACCTTCCCACAGGAGACAGTCCTCCATAAACTTGATCAATGTGACTCTTTCCCAGGGGCTGCAGTTCTTCATTAACTGCTCCAGTGTGGGTCCCTCCCATGGGGTCACATGGCAGTCCTTCAGGAGCAGGCTGCTGCAGTGTGGGTCCTCTATAGGGTCACAAGTCCTGTCAGCAAACCTGCTGCAGTGCCAACTTCTCTTTCCAATGGGTCATAGATTCTGCCAGAATCCAGGACAGGCTTCCCACAGGGTCACACCCTCCTTTGGCCATCCACCTATTTCAGTGTGGCATTCTCAGTCTGGTTGATATCTGCCTCACTGAGGATCTTCATCAGGGGCTGCACTGGAATCTCAACTCTGGCACCTGGAGCACCTCTTCCTTATCCTTTTTCACTGACCTTGGTATCTGCAGAGCTGTTTCTCACACTATTCTCACTTCTCTGTCATGTTGTGCAGGTTTTCTGCCCTTCCCCTTCTTAACTCTATTATTCCAGAGACACTACTATCATCAGTGATCAACTTGGCCTTGGCTACCAGCAGGTTCATCTTGGAGCCAGCTGGCATTGGCTCTGCTGGACATAGAGGGAGCTTCTGGCAGTTTCTCACAGAAGCTACCCCCATAGCCCCCCTACTACCAAAACCTTGCCAAGTGAACACAAGACAAGTAAATATAATAATATAATAATATTCTCTTTCAGGTATTGTATTTATTTGTGTTTTGAAAATATTACAGACTTTCTGTGCTAATTTTTTTTTCTCATTAAAATAACAGGTGGAAAAAATGTCATCAGCTATTTCAAATACATAAAGTTCCACACCTGCATAAATGTCTGGAAGACCTGAGGAACAGCCTGTGGGTGGTTTTGTTCTGTGTGTTGGTTTGAATCTCCTAATAAAATAAATTTTCAACAAATATAAAGGTAGATGCAGAACATTACTGAACCTGTGCATACAGATGTTACAGCTGAGGTATATTAAATAGGCTATACCACCTGATGAATGGCTTGTGCATGTACAGGCAGGAACCAGGTGAGTTAATGAAAAACTGCTATAATTAGGTGACCTTTTTAATGGTGCATGAAATATTGAAATTTTGTTTGAATAGGCAAAGTTTAAGAAAGGTTTTTCTGTCAATTCCTAAAATAGATATTCTCTTAATATATGACACTCCATATTGAAAGAAGCAAAGCTATTTCACAGAGAAATAGTTCACCAAATGTTGTCAGTGAGTACTTCTGATTTTTAAGGCCATTGCCACTTACATAAGTAATTCTGACTTTTTTTAACTATTTCTTTATGAATCAGTGAGAACCTTAAAATATCAGGGGTTTTTTTTGGTTATTTTTATCCAGTTACCAGTGGTCTTCCTATGGATAAAAAGCAAGTCAGTAGCATGTGGGAAGTACAAGAAGACTGAGCTCACTGAAGCTCCTGGCCTCCAGTCCCCCAAGCCTTCCTTCCTCTGTCTCCTCACACTGACTCTGCTTCTGGTTTCCTGGTGTCCCACGCAAATTACCTGAAGACTTATTCCCAAGGCACCAATCTTTTAAATGGTATGGGGTCGTGAACTGTCCAAGTGGAAATATTGGTGGTTCCCCCTGGGTTTCCAGTGTCGCAGGCTGCAGGCTCTTCTATGAAACATTCTGCAGCAGAAGCTTCCATTACATCATGCGTGGAACAACTTTAATATTGATCTAACGTTTTATACAAGGAAATAGTGTAATACTGCTTTATAAAAATGACTTTCAAATGTTAAATGTCAGCATTTTTAAGAAACGTGAGAACAGCTGTACCTGGTCAGAGACAAGGTCAGTCTAATTTAGCATTCTGTCTCCAAGAGTACCCAATTCCCTAAGTGCTTTGTAAAAAGTGTAAGAGGAGGGCAAGCATAGTGAGATGCTCACCAAGGTTACTCTCCCAGCCTCCAGTAATCTGCAACTCAGGAGCTTTTGGCATCAGGCTTAATGAAAAATACCAGGAAAGCAATAACATGTCAAAGTAAAGCATGCACAAGCCTATTGCTCTATATATTCGCATATATAAATTGAAAACACGTATAAGTCTCTCAGTCCTAAGACCCTTCAAGCAGAAATTTCTTTCAAACTTTTTTTCAGTCTTACTAGGAGATGAACCTCTTATTAGCCAGCCCAAAGACACCTTTCTTCATCTTCCTCATCAGTCCTCATCACCAATAAAATTAAACATTGAGTGGTCCAGGATAAGTGGTTAAACAGCAAGGAGAAAAAACATAAAATAAAGCTTTGCTGGTAATATTCTGGGAATTTAGACTCAAAGCACCTGTGTGTCAGAAGGGGCCAGTGTATCCATCAGATCTTGAGCCAAAATTGTTAAAAATTACTGCTCGTGGTTAGGCATCTAGAGCTAGGTGAATAAAGGAACTGGTGCACTATAACAACCATTGGTACTTTGCCATCAGAAACCTCAGCCATAAGGCTCGGCAATTCTGTACTATTCAGGGCACAGGAGACAACCATTCAGGAATCAGATTTATAAGAAAAAGAAGAAATTCAAAGCTTTGTGCTTCAAACTGTCATCCTTAAAAACCCTTACCCAGCTGCAACGTAAATCTGGATATACCTAGAATCTATTCCTAACTTCATTTTTTACCCTAATGTACTTCAGGTCCCTGGAGTAGTTCTGAATTTGTATGTTGTGTATTGCCAAGTGTGCCTGGTTTTGATACTCGTGGTTGTCTGTGGACTTCTGACTAAGCACCTATAAAATGAAGAAAAAAGGCACCTTCCTGTGAGAGCTCTTATAAACAATGAGTTTGGAGGTGGTCTCACAGAACCTCTGGAAAGTGTAGATTCTTATAGATCAGGCTCCAAAAGGAAAGTACTCATCTGGACAGGA
Source organism: Irena cyanogastra (assembly GCA_013397155.1). Taxonomy (NCBI): domain Eukaryota; kingdom Metazoa; phylum Chordata; class Aves; order Passeriformes; family Irenidae; genus Irena; species Irena cyanogastra. The sequence goes on from VWZV01000290.1 coordinate 74,222, forward strand.
CCTCTGATCCAGCCACTACCCTGAACCTGTTTCTCAGGGGACTGTATCTGCAGGCAAGAGCCTTTTTCTAACAATATTGGAAATGCTTCTGTCAGAATGCAGTTGTGCCTCTTTCCTTGGGCCTATACCCCATGGACCCTCTCTCAGAAACAGTCACTAAAGTATTTCATTCAAATGAAATGAATTTTGTAGTCAATCAGAGACGGTCATTTCTTTTCACCCAAAAGCCTGGCAGGATGCTCTTGAGGAGAGGTGGCAGATTTCAGTTCTTTGTCTTTTCTCACACTGAATAGATTTGAATTTATGTATAACATTCCCACTGCAGTGACCCAGGTACCAGGCAAAAAGATATTTTGGAAAAAAATTCCCCTCCTTTGAAGTGTTAAACTTTGTATAAAGCACTTCAATGGCTATTGAAGCCCAGTTTGCAACCACCACTGGCATTAGTTATTTCATTTTTTTCAAGGATGTCCTTTGGTAGCAGTGGCAGTCTGTGTAGGCTAAAGTCTGTTTACAGCCATTTACAGGTAAAGAAGTCGGTCCTCCCTGTGTGTGTCTTTTACATTCACTTCATATACTTTTGTTCTTTTGCCTAGCTCTGAAATAGAAGAAGCACACTGGGAAAAGTGTGATTGAGGTTTGCCTAAGTGTTTGGATTGTTTCTTCCATTCTGTCAGCATAGCTTCAAAACAGAAAATATTTCCACTACAAGATTTGCATGAAACAATATCAACAGCAGCAAGAAAAGATAACACTTGAGTACAAGCCTAGCTTATTCTTTTACTAATCTGTTTCTTGATACAAGTAAATCCCTGAAAGGGATCTTCTTTTTTCTGTTCCATGGCTTATGATTTATAAGAGATTGAGAAATGCATCTTCTTTTAGTGTTGCAAGATCTTTTGAAATCCATAGATAGGTATTGCTATAGTAGCATGACAGATTATTAATATGTCACAGTCCAGAGTGAAGTTTGTGAACATATTTTTAATGTAAAAGGTGTAACTGGAGGAAAATCAGACAATAAGCTTGAACTGAGATGGCAATCTTAGTATTAAGCACTATTATAAAATAAACTCTATTTGCATATAAATATAAACAAAAGTACTAACTGTATTGTCATGAAGCAAAAGTATTCATTGCTAGCAGCAAAAATATAAATAGTTCTTGAGGTTGCAAAATAATTACATTTGAAAACACACTTTCCCCAAAGAGAGAATTTTACAAATGTCAACACCAAAGCCAAATTATGTTTGCATTATTATTCTAATGTGCCTTTCTGTTCTGTTTTGTCTCTTTCTTTTTCATTTACTTGTTTTTAAATAGTTCCTTACCTGATCATTCTGCTTCTCGTTTGTGCTTTGTCATCACAGCCTTTTGTTATCCCTTCATTACTCCTTGTAATAGTGCCTTGTCTCCTTGCATTTTCTTTGGTTTTGCCTTTTTGTTCTTCCATTATGTCCCTTTCAGACATGGAAGATTTGGCTCTTCAGTTTCTCCTCAAACACTGGAGGAAACTTAAAACACTGTCTCTAAACTACCACCAATACTACACTGCCACATCAGAGAAATATGTCTGGCAATTTTCAGGTCAGCCACAGAGGCAGCGCATGCCATTCAGCATCCTAGGTTTTCATGAAAGGATGCAGCAAAAAGCCTCTTCTGACATCCAGGGGCACACACATGCACAGACATGCACAAACTCACAAGTTTTATCAGCATTATCTAGATTCATTCCTTTAAGAGGCCTCATAACTTACACATATTGCAGTGCCACACACCACAATATATCACAAGTCTGTTTATGGATCCTCTCTTTTTGTTTAGAGCACTTACATGGAAGACACAGACTCTAGATCAATTACTCTTTTCACTGAAATTAATCTCTTCCTAATTTAAGAATCCTTAAATTGATGCTGTTTTTCTCTGGTTAATAATTAAGGGGAAAATAGTGTAATTACTTGGTCATGAGACCTGGTATTAACTAGTCACACTTGTTATGAAAATACAGGGAACAAGTTTACCGCATTAGACAAGACTCACACAAAGGTGGAGTTGATATTCATGTAGTAAATTGCAGATCCATGTGATAAATTACATTTATCATGCACCTTTGACTGACTCACCTGTATTCTGCCTACTAATCTATCTCTGTCAAGATTCATTCCAGCACTCTTAACCTCTGAGCAGCTCTCAAGTGTCTGCTATTTTTTAACCTTCTGTCACCAAAAAAAAAAAAAAAAGTTTTTTTGATCACCAAAAAATGCACAAATTCCTCTCAAATTACATTATGTTAAGGAGGAAGATCAAAGCAAAGAGATGCTTGAGGTTCTCCTTATTCTCAAGAATGCAGAAGAAGCATGTTCCTTTCAAGGGAAAATAACTGGTAAAAAGCTCTTTCCATCTGAACTGGCAAATGTTTCTAGCTTAGATATGCTGGCATATACTAGACCTCAAGAGTGGAGCACAGTGATTTATAGACAAGTTGCTTAAGATCATTTAGAGGTTCAGAACTGTATCAGTAATTGTTCTGAGGCCTATGTAGTTGCCTCATATTAGCAAGTTAATTTAGCTTTAATATAGAAGGAAGTGCAATAACAGTATCAATTTAAAAAATCATAAAACCTCCTGAACCATTTCTGAAATAATTTTTATGTTAAATTTGTAACATAGCTTAACTGCATATGTGTTATAAAGTTTTTATTGGCACTCATTAGGGATGATCTCTTTGATAAACTCTGGAATAAACCACAACTCATACATACTGTACCTGAGTGCAGATTCAAATCGCTTGGCTGAAAATAACTTGATTTTGTTTAGAGAATGGGGATCTACAAACACTTTCACCAGCTAAGAATCTACCTCCAAAACCCTTAAACATCTTCACTTTTTTTAACTTTGCTTTTCTCTCCTTTATGTTGTTTTCTAAAAATATTTTAATGTGTATATGATTGAGAAAGAGATAAAAGGGACACATATTAATGAAAGTATTCTGACTTTGTATTATCTATCCAAGTGCACACTTCCAAAAGGGACTTTGATGAATGGACTGCCAATTGGTGTTATTCTTATATGTTTCAGCAAAACCACAGTCTAGCAGAGTTTGCATTATTTATTAAATTAATTTGATGATGAATCTCTAATTACACAGTCATTTACAATTGTGCATGTATTTGCTGATTTATTCACAGGCATGGAGAGACACACACACTTCTTCACAGCACCCAAATACAAGCATCCAGTGTAGAAAATTTTAACCTTAATAACTTAGTTTTGGTACTGCTGCAACCAGCTATACACAGAGTTTTCCAATTGGGAAAATTTCAGTTATAAGTCACTGACACTTGAGCTGCCTGTATTATAGCACATATTTTTTTGAGAGCAAAATCACCTAGTACTGTAGATTAGGGTTCAAATTGCAAGAAAAAAATTAATCTTAATCAAAAATCAAATTAAAATTATTTGGTAGACAGTTTTTGCAAGAGTAATCATGTGAAAAACTATTCCTAAGAAATATTTTACTTCACAGAATGCTCAGTTCATGAAGAGTGTTCAGATATTTGTGTTGGCTGGTTAAGTGTATCAAGTAATATTATGCTGCTTTTGGACTGCATGTTTTTTGCTTTTTTTTTTTGGGTTAATCAGCAGACTACATAAAGGAACTCAAAAATGCAGAATCCAGAACAAAATCCAACACCAGCTTCAAAAATATATTTGATTATTAGACAGCAAATTTGCTTATCTGGAGTTTTTCACACTAGTCGTTGTCATTTGATGAATATTTGCAGAAAGCAAACTCAGCCATTATATCAACATGCTTGAAGTAAATTTATTTTAAAATCTGAATGAAGATATGTAATGTTTGCCTAGAGCTAAAAGAAATAGGGTTATGAACACATCATAAATACTATGCAAAGCTTTGAATTCTGTTGCTGAGACACATTATCAAAGGTTGTGCTATCAAGCAAGACATAAAACACAACTCTAGGATCATCTCTTATCTAAAAGTTCGGAACAGAGATAGAAATTATAAATTTTGAAGTGATTTCCACACAAGCATACCCATGTTTTGGGGACTGAGTGTCAGCAAATACAATGCTGAAGCAAAATTATTTTTCTGCATTTTTTCTACATTTATAAAGTTTTCCTTCTTCTAATAAAATTCATGTTGCAAAACATGTAATATGATCTTCCATGTATACTTCTAAAGATGGATGTGCTATGTAGTTATACACATGCACGGGATGTTTTTCTTCAAAACTTTCTCAGTTAACAAGAATTCTGTCCCATAAATATTCTACAGACATGTAGACCAATACACTTGTGCCCATAGGAAACAAGAAAACATTTATTTATTTTCTTTTTAAGAAGCTTCCAATTTTGGAACTTTTTTAATGGGTTATTCTAGTATTTTCTTTTGAAATAAAGAAAACCGGAAAATATTGTGGAAAACAACAATCATTATTTTAGGACATTTTTTAAGGCTCAACCAGTGCATTACAATTGAGAGCAAAGGGAAAAACTGCTAGTCTTTCTCAAATATTGTCTGAATACATGGTTATCATTCTGTTTAACTGCAGAACATCAGATTGTCCTTTGTATGGGGAGAAATATATCCTGGTTAAAATTCTCATGATCAGAGTGGACAGAACCACATCCTTCAGGGTGTTTTTTATCAGGAAAGACATAAAAAATGTTGGGATCCTTTTCTAAGCAAGGCACTTTCAGCCTTTGTGAGTGGCAGACCTTTAAGAAGGGAAACTGCTAGATTGTTCTTTAGCTGAAGCAAAGGTTCAATTTAGCTGCTTTCTTATTGCCAAGAGAGAAACTTAAGTATATCACCTTCCATGTTTTTGTGGGTAATGAAAAAATATAGAACTGGATGACCTTCTCTTTTTTTTTTCCAGGTCTGGGGTCAACCACAAACAGCTTTTGGGTCAATCTCCCTGCATTACAGTCTCTGTGCATCCAGAGTTTTCCCTCCATTTGTGTAAGGCTGGCTGCTGGTAGTAGTACTTTGCGTTGCCTTCTTAAAGGTTGACGAGGTGATGTATCAAACTGGCAGGCTTTTTCAGTGCTGGCAAACCACAGGCACAAGATAGGCAAAAAATCTCGGTCCCAACTGGTGTGTGCAGTGTTAACACCAGGAGTAATTTGTTTTCAGCATTTTTTTGCATTGATAAGAGTCAAGAGAGAAAAAGAGGTATGTTTAGTTGAGTGGAAGATAAGAAACATGCAGTGCCACATTCCCTCTGTGTGCTCTTTGTTATCAGCAGGACTAGCAGCATTATGTACTGTACAATGAAAGATAACCATAGAGTGAGAGATAGCTGGCTTTGTAGCTCTATTGACTAAATAGGACAGCAGGCTAATCAGAAAAAATGTTACAGGGATGGGAGTCGAGCCACTTGGAAAGTGTGAAAGATGATGGCTACACTCAAAATGTTAATTTTTTAACAAGATTGTATGGCAGAAAACTGTTTCCTAGATTGTTTGTTTTTATTTTAAAAAAACCCCAAACCTGTGCACAGAGAGGTATCACTCCATTGCCAATTTGCAAAGATAATTACAGTACATGAATCTGAGACAGCCACAAGACAATTTACAATACAGTTTTGAAGCCTTCACAAATAAAATTCACTGGTCTAGAGTTTTGCTACGTAGTAGTATTCGCATGGGGGTAACCTGTCAAACAAATGAGCATACTAAATACCTAAAGACTTTACGGAAGGTTTTTGCATATAGAAATACTTAAAGACTTCAGAAACCAGTCATGTCAAAAATGAAACAAACAAAAACCCACAACCAAAAAAAAAAAAAAAAGCCAACAACAAAATACCCAAAACCTTAAAAGCTCATCAAGGCCTTTGTGACTCTTTTGTGACTTTTTATTTGTTTATTGCTTTGCTCAGCTCTAAGCATTTAGACTAATATTTTTCACAGCATATATCCGTGTCAAGATGAATTTGCTTGTAGGTAACACATTTGTATGATTTTTCTTCCAAGCTCTTGCTCAGTCTGTGGCTAGGAAGGGACAGATCCAGACTGGAATACAGTGTATGTGCTAGGTGTATGGCCGCAAAAATTCAGGCCAGCTCTAGAATTATGAGCATTCAGGGCTAAAGTCATTATTTTCCCTATTGACTTTTGGCTTTGAGGTCTCTGCTACATCTCCTAGAGGCACAATATAGAATCTCACCTGACGTGCTCTGCATTGGAGTGCAGGATTTCACTGGAAAAGCCTCTTTCCATGGTACTAATATCTCTGTTCTAATTTCATCAGATTGCTCATGTTCCTTTGAGGCTTCATTCGTGATCCCCTCTGGTGGGGTGCAATCTACTGTATCTCTGATCCATCTCCCCCTGCTAGGAGCTTCCTCTGCTACCTGCTGTCTTGCAACATAGCAATTTACTATTGACAATGTTACTGCTGGTAGTTGGAAAGGATGACTCGGTATAGCAATTTTGGCTCTTTCTTGCCAATATATGTTGCCAAGGATTCATAGGTACTTCTTTCGGAGTTCATATTTGCCCCAGAAACATGACGGGGGGGGGGGGGTCACAAGAGGCACAGCACTAGCATTTCTGCATTGGTGGACGTGTCAGTCCCAGCTCTTTGGGATGACATTTCAGATGCATATTGGAAGTTAAATACATTGCTTTAACCTTTCTTTATCCTTTCTTGTACAGAATGATGCCATTTAGAAGCAACTGATAGAGCAATTTATGCTACACCTTTGACAAATTGAATTTAATAAACAGTAACAGCTTAGTACAGTTTTAACAAATCTGCTCATTCCTCCACGAGTTCACTTCTCCACTCCCGCCTTTGCCAGGTTCCTGGAGCCTACAGCAGCCCCTTGGCAATATTCAGCATTTAGACTGCGAATTGTCCTTCCTCCTTTGTCTTCGAGGAACAAAAATACTCCCAGGAAGATTCTGGGTTTACCCTGAACTGGGAGGTGAGTCATGATAAAGTAAAGGTCACATAGATGATTTGCAGCTTGATCCTGCAGCCACTTCAGTCAGTGCCTAATCCTTGTTCCTTTAAGAGGAGGAAGGATTGAGCCCAAAGCTGTTATGCAGTTGAAGGTATAATGCTGTGTGTCTTTCCTGCCTCTTTATATAGAAGCAACCTCAAGATTTTTGTCCAAAATTCTTCTAATTTGGTACAGCAAGTAATATGAAGAAGTTTTTAGCTGTTCTTTCAGTAAATCGTTTTGTTAGAGATCAGTTTGATTTTAGAGATCAGTTTGACTGTCATGCATTTTAAATTGAAAGTATCAGAACCTGTTTTTTTCTCTAATTATGCCCTCCTGTCAATTCAATATTTAATTAATATATTAACCACTTCATCTGCTTTTTCAGAACTCACTGATTCAAAAATAGTTTTTGCGTTATTTATCAAAGAAACCAATTGTACAGGTTGATTCATTAAGATACTAGCAACACCTGTGTTTAATTTACTTGGTGTTCAAATAGATTTTTTTCCATGAGGGGCAACCCCATGACATATTCACAGTACCATGCTAGGTACATGTGTGTTCATAGCTACTCCAATCCCTTCCAGAGCATAAGATTAATAAAAATAACCTTACAAAAAAAGCCTTCTAAGCCTTCTGTGCAGTTAATTTCAAATTGCTCCCTTTTCACCCCTATTATAATATCTTGAAGACTTTGCTTCAGGCATGGGCATTTTCACTCATGGATTTACATGATTTTGCACCTATTGTGAAGTCCCAAGGTTCCACTGTCAGCCAGAAAGCAAGTGACCAACCTGAAATCAATTGGCCCATACCCAAATTTAATTAAACTTCTCAACTCTAGAGGAAACTGATTTCCCTCATTATTGCTTATGTGGATAATATGTAAAATTAATTCTCCTTCTCTAAGTTATCACTGCGTTGAGCAGACAACACAGATATAATGTTATTAAAAGTAATGAAATAGGTTCATCAGCAGTTAACGTTAACGTTTTGTGTCATTGCAATCTTGTGTGCCGTTTTTCGACAGAATTATTCAGCTTTGTAGCTGCAAGATACAGAAGGTCAGCTGTTCAAGGATTTGCAAAGGTTTTGTCATAAGTTACTATTTACACAGATATTTCTTTTTACAGAAAAGGGAGGCAAAAAATGGATTCCTCTTCCTCTCTGTGGGACATGAGAGGAAGACCCCTGCAGTAGCCCTGTAGGTCAGGAACACTGTCCTGGTGTTGCCTTTGCTGGTAACGAGCCATGGGTTTTCACGGAGTTTTCAAGGCCTCAAGGTTTGTCAGGATTCATTTGTCTGAGCCTTTCTTTAACTGCAGTAAACTCTGTTTTAACAAAGCACATGTTAGCCATAAGAGTAGTGGCCAGTGCTAACAAGTACTGTCAAGTGGCTATGCTGTGGTGAATTAGGTATTTATTACTCTAATATAGCAATGTATGGAAGAGGAGAAGAAACTTGGTACAACAGCAGGGGTCTTAAGAAGTGGAGACACAGGATGTGATGTAGAGGAGCAGGGAATGGTTAAGAGATGAGAAATTGGCCAACACTGGAGACCTACCATGACACTGTTAAAGAAATGCAGATATGGAGATGGACAAAATGAAGTTTAAGTGTATCAAAGACTAAGAATTTAACAGCCACAGAATGGAACATAAATTCAGATACAATGTCGAGCTGCAGACCAAGAAAAAGCAAGATATAACAGCATGTTGAAAACTTATAAAATGGCATCTAGTTAACCCAAATAAATAAAAAAATAAAGGAGAGAGGAAGCAGAAGCCATTGATATCAGTACCAGAAGAGTGGCTAGTGGCTTGTACTCCAATGTACACACCCCAGCTGTTGTCACAGGACAAGGACTGCCTGAAAGCACCTGGAAAAATATCTCGACTGTATCTGAGTAGATCTAACTCATTAGACGATTCTGGTAGGCAGTATAAAAAAAAAAAGGATCACAGGTAACAAAGCTGAACTGTTAAATCTACATCCTTGTAACACATTTGGGGGAGAGGCTAGAAAGTCATAGCAACCAAGGTAATGACAGCTAAGTTAGTCTTAAACAGAGAAAGTCAAAAGTGTTTTGTCTGCAGCGACATGATCAACAAAGCTATTCACAGTTTATGCTGATCCTAGAAAGCAGTAAATATTTGAGGTAGTAGTGCCATGGAGGGAACATATCCTCAAATACCTAGTGCTGTGCAGAAATTTGAGCCCAAGTTAGCATCATTATTTGTGGAAGCCAGGCCACTTGTAAAGGTTTGGACACAGTCAACAGCTGTAGTGAGTGTCTGGCATCCTCAAGTCCGTGGTGCAGGCTGAGACTGGACCAAAGCAGCAGGACTTGTGTTGGTGTGAATGTGACTGCAGTGTATGTACATGGTAAAATAGCAATCTTGGAATAGAAACCACTAGCCACCTGCTATGCCCGTCCCACTCAGTAAATAAATTTTACATTTTATGCCAGTGAGTGCTGTGGTTTGAACCTTGAGGCTGCTAAGGACACTTCCCATGATCATTCACAAAGCCCCTTCACAGCAGGTGGCTGCAGTGACCCAAGGGGTCTCTGCTTGGCTCCCCACACACCCCACTCACACACAAACCAGGTTTCCTTGCCAGTTCAACCTCAGGACACCATTTTAAAGAAAGTAACAATTCTTATGGGATGGGAGCAAGATTTTGTAATCTCACAGAATGGGCTTTTTTCTGTTGTCAGTAATATGAGAGTCCTTTTACCTATTCACACAGTGATGTGATCAACTGGTTAACTGTGCTGATGCTCTCAGGCCCTTATTGCATATAAATGGCAGATAAATAAATTTATCTGCAAAGATCCTTGTGAAGTAACAGAAAGAGAACGCAACAATCAAACTTGAGGGCTGAGATCAGCACATAAATTCATACTCAATTTCTCAGACTTACTTCGATGTTTTAACCAGAAGAGTTAAAGGTGATTATAGCAGTCTAGACAAGGCTGGGAGATGTGAATCCACTTTGATCACCTTGATAAAGAGTAAAAAAAAGGCTTAATCTGCTGATCAGCTGGAAACACAAGAAGTAATTTCTCATAGGTATGATCAGATGCCTTTTGGATATCTGATTGTGAGAGCTGGAAGATACCCTTCCATTCCTCGGTCTGCAGGCCATCTTGGACAATTCAGAACAGATGTTACCAATCACAACAAAGCCAATCCAAAACAGATTTCTTCCTTCTGTGAAAAGGATACCTGCTGTTTTCCTTTCTGTCTTGCCTTACTGGTGTTGCAAGGGGTTTATGAAGGTACTTCTATCATTTCTGCTTTAGGTTCCTAGCAGAAAAGGGTAAATGCTTCCATAGTACAATCCATAGCATAAGTTGTTTAAAATATCATGGTGCTTCCTGGTGATTTGCAAAGCTATATCCCTGTCTTGAGATGTAAAATTCTTCTCTGTATATCAGAAACAGGCTGCAAGTATGGTTTTATCTCTGGAATGAAGAGCATGGCTGCTACCTACTACTTCTTAAATTACTGAATTGAGAAAATTGAGGTGAATGCTAAATTCATATCAAGGTAGATATGTTCATAGCTGTACAGACAGAATGGGTTGAACAATTACTTGCAGAAGTTAATCATGGCCAAACTCCAGCAGGTATTTATGTACTACCTGCCTGAATTTCCCCTGTACTTTCAATTAAATTTTATCTTCACTTCCTCCTGTTAAAACACTACTGTGTAATATTGGTGTCCCAGAAGGAGTCATGATTCTTTCAAAGGAAACTGTATTTCAGCAGCAAGCCCAGCAATCTTTGTAGGGTCTCTGAGAAGTTCTTAGTATCCTTCTGGGTATGTGCTTCTATAAAAATGTAAAATGTATGCAATGCTATCACTCTGCTATTCATAAAAAGCAAAAAGAAAGTAGGTCAGTATGTGAAGAACATAGGACATTAGGAATGTTCCCAAATGCAGCTTCTGCTTAATCCAAATGAGGCCACACTAAGTATGCCAACAGAGGTGCTCCTTTTTGTCTTTAAGGATGCCAGATAGCATCAACTAAGAGGTGCGGAGCACCAAAACTTTGATATATTTACCAAGTGGAAATGTAAATAGATTTCCCAATAATCTTACTGACTCTAAGGTGTTTGAAATGTTTTAGAGAAAATCTGTGTTAATATGAGTATGGATGTCTCTCTTAAGATATATGTAGGCACTGCATACATTCATATACCGTAATGCACATAAGGGTTCTGATGGATTCTTGGGTTTGTTAGTTTTGATTTTTTCTTTTTTTAAAGCTGGCCATAATAGTAATAATGACCTCAGTGCTCAGCATTTCCTGGGGACTAATGACCAGCTGGGATTAATGACCTGAAATGTAGCTGCAGGCCATCAACTCATCCCAGACAGCCATTAATCCTATGGAACTACCAGTGCCTCTACTGTTATTGCTTAATTTAGTCTCCCTAATTTCAGAGTAGCTTTAAAAACCTTGCTGCAGCCACTGAGCAGCTCCGTATTTTATTAGCCCTGCATTTCTACTGCTGAGCACAGGTTGTTTTCCTAGCTGCTGATCAACTCTAAACACTGAATAGACTTTATTAAAACTTGGTTATCAAGCTGCTGAGCATCTCCAGACATCTAAATATTTTATGTGTGTTTGCTTTGAGTGGCCCTGAGCAATTAATACATTGTTTCATTAAGAGGGCTTTTACTAACCACTAAGTGACTCTAAACACCTAATATATTTCACAAGAAGTTTGTATTCCAGCCATTGAGCAGCTTTAAACACTAAATTGGCGTCATACATTTAAAATAGAAATCACTCAGTGTTATACATTTCTCACAAGTAATTTCCTGTCTCTACCCTTCTAAACATTATTATTTTACTTTATGGGGTTTTTTTTTCAGCTGATACATTCCCATTTAGCTTGTTGGACCTCCAGTACTGTTCATTGAAAAGCTTGGAGCGTCTCAGAATTGGCTTTGCTTCATTTCCATCATCTAATACAAAGAAAAGATGACCCACAGGAGGCAACGCAGACCTTAGTTTCCTTCCAGCAACAAATTAAGGGATTAGAAAATATTTGTGTTGCTCTGACCAAGGCAATAATTCAGACTTTAGACTTAAAAATAACCCGTAGTGTATCCCTCCATATGCAACCACCAGCAGCATGACAACCAAAATGACATTGATTCAGTAGGTGCTCTTAATCATCGTTATAGGTCTCCAGCCCAGTGCTGTCAGCACCAAGATTGGCCAACATCTGCTCTCAGGCATTTCAGCACACAGACCTCCACGCCGCTGCATTGTTTGTGTGCCAAGGCTTTGGTAGCAGGGGGGCTGCAGGGGTGGCTTCTGGGAGAAGCTGCCAGAAGAGCAGTCTCCATGTCCAACAGAGCCAAAGCCAGGAGGCTCCAAGATGGGCGAGCCACTGGTCAAGGCTGGGCCAATCAGCAGTGGTGGTAGTGCCTCTGGGGTAATAGATTTAAGGGGGAAAAAGTATTGCACAGGAGCAAATTGCAGCCAGAGAAGAGAGTGATAATATGTGAGAAGAACAACTCTGCATATACCAAGGTCAGTGCAGAAGGAGTGGGAGGAGGTGTTCCAGGTACTGGAGCTGAGATTCCCCTGCAGGCCCTGGTGCTGGTGGAGCAGCTGTGCCCCTGGAGCCCATGCAGATCCACAGTGAAGCAGATTTCCACCTGCAGCCCATAAAGGATCCTACACCAGAGCGGGTGTATGGTCAAAGGAAGCTGTATGCCCATGGGAAGCCTGTGCTGGATCAGGCTCCTGCCAGGACATGCAGACGCTTGGGAAGAGGAGCCCACACTGGAGCAGGTTTGCTGGCAAAACTTGTGACCCTACAGGGGTCCCACCCTGTTCCCACAGGACTGCACCCTGTGGGAAAGACTCACGCTGGAGAAGTTGGTGAAGGACTGTCTCCTGTGGGAGGCATCTCACACTGGAGCAGGGGAAGAGCCTGAGGAGACCTCCCCCTGAGGCAGAGGGAGCAGCAGAGACAGGGTGTGATGAATTGGCTCTAGCTCTCGCTCCTCATCTCCCTGTTCTCCTGGTAGGGAAGAGGCAGAGCAATCAGGAGTGAAACTGAGCCTGGAGAAAGGGAGGTGTAGGGGAAAATGCTTGTGAGATTTGGTTTTATTTCTCATTTCCGTGTTCTGATTTGATTGGTAATAAATTAAATTCATTTTTCCCAAATCATGTCTGTTTTACCCATGACAGTAAATGCTGAATGATGTCTCCCTGTCCTTATCTTGACTCACGAGCCTTTCATTGTATTTTCTCTCTCATGTCCAGCTGAGGAGGAGAGTGATAGAGCTGCATTTGTGGGCATGTTTTCAGGAAAAATTACTAAGGGGCAGATAAAAAAAGAAAAGAGAAATATGAAAAGCAGATTTCCATCTTTCTAAAATAATTTAAATATTTGTCCTAAGACAATATAGGCATGAATTAAGAAGACTGGAACATTGATGTAACCAAGTAAACACCTCTTTTGCAATTATTATCTCACAGGTAATGTTTTTAGAGGTCAGCCTGATTGCACACACCATCTGTCTTCTAACATAATATGGAAGTATTCTCTCTAATCATATCTGTTGGATTAACTGAATTCAAAATATAGGTTATATGGTTACCTTAGAAATTATCCAGTTTGGTAGTCATGGTATAGAACTGTATCCAGTACAAATTTAGAGATATTTTGCCAGGATGCACCAGGAGTGTTTTGATTTGTCTAAGTCTCCTCAGGCACTCCTGCTATTCAGCAGTTCTGCAGAAAGATTGGCAAAGAGATTCTTACATTCAAATGATATCCAGTGCAACATACTTCAAAACTTTGCAATAAGATCTTGCCTTATAATATTTGGATTGCTAGTTATGCACCAGCTTCAACTGCAAATATCTGTCTTTGTGCTGATACACCAGGGCACGGGTTAAGGAATGAGCTAGTATGGGAGAAATGAGTAGAGGTTATGGCATATGACTGGAGATTATTACTTGGATAACTCCAGTGCTTTCAGTTCTGTGCATAAAAAATTGACTTTGGGTGTTTGGTTTGGCATACTTGTAACTCAGACTGAGTTACATGTGTGGAGCTGAGTTTGTGTATCTGTGTGCAGGACTGCATACAAGAACACACTTGAATTTTACTTTTAAGCCTCCAATCACTATTGCTTTCCTGAAGTCCTGTCAAAATTACCTGGCTCCCAGGAATCAGCTCTGGGACTATAGGCTGTTACCTCTGGACCAAATCCATTTTGGGCTTTTCCTCATGGGAGGTTTTTGGTTGGATTTTTTTTTTTTTTACTTTCCAGCCACTGAAACCCATATATTACAAAGCTGAATCACAATTTTTCTTTGGCATGCATATTTTATTTTGCATACTCATGTGGTTTTCATGCAGTTAATATTTTAATGTTAGAAGGCCTAAAATAAACACAACAAAAATCAAAATCCAAGTTAAGACTTTTAAAAATAAAGGGTATAATGGAAATATAAACTGACCCTCAGTTCTGTAAATACAGAAGCATAACTGTGTTGATTTTGGGTTAAGTTCAGTTCAGAGAGGATGAATGCAATATTTATTTCAGCATGAACTGGAAGCATTGGAGTTACTGCCAGTTATAAGTGAAGTCAGTCCTATGATAATCAAAATCATAATTGAAGAATATAATGTCATGAGAGCAATACATTATTCTTGTGTTAAAGAGGGAAATACATTACTCTTGCATCGAAAAGGAAGTCTGCCTCTTTTCTCTTACTGTGATTAATGCTCTAAATTTTTATGCATTTAACTCTTCCAGTGTTATAATTCTTGGATCTTTATAACAAAGACGTGTCTGCTGCAACAAAATAAAATGAAAAAAAAAGAACATACAATATTACATTCAAAAGAGAGTTGCACTGTTTAAGTTATTTTTTCAGCACTATCTGATCAAGTGTGTTTTACTAATATAGTCTTAAGTGTTGGGTTTTAGTGGAGGCTTCTATATATAGTTCTGAAGTAGATCAACAGTTCCTTGGGATGTCTGCACCCTAACAAACCAACAATAAAAATTTGCACTGTGATGCAGTTTCTGGGGAAAGCTATATGTTTCACAAGTTCCTTGTCTGTGATGGCATTATGTGAACCTAAAAGTACAGCAGTTGCGCTGAAAAAATCTATAAATAGCAGAGATTTGCCTGTCTTTTCTGGTAATTAAATTTCATAGGACTGCACTGGAAAAAAAACATATACCTTATTTGGCACAAGCCAGCAAATCAAAGGCAAACTTCTCATCAAAAACACTTGTTGTTGTTTTAAAAACAGTCATTTCTGCTAAAAACATTCTCCATCAGTACACTGGCACATCTCTGTGTGATGTAATTTTTAATATTTATTATTTAATAAATAATTTGTTCTTTATTTGTGAACTCTTAAGAAAGCTCATGATCAGAAAACTCAGATTTAATTAATGCTTTTGATCCAGTTAGTAAATACAACAAAGATTTTCCCACTGATTTTCAACAAGTTGCTGTACAGCAAACAGTTCTGTTGTATCTAATTGACATGGTCTTAAAGGATATGAAATAGATTGTTTGTGAATATCACCTGAAGTTAAATCAGAAATTTCAAACAACCTTTTCTTTCCCTATGATATTGTTCCTTCTACAAAGAGATATTTAACAGACAAGATCTGTCTTTTCACTTTCTGCATTCATCAGTATATTTCTCAAAGCTTTTGTCAGTCTTTTTTTCTTTTTTCCATTATATAGTTCCCATTTACTTTAGTTCTTTTCTCTTGTTATCTTAAAATTTTTCCATCTAAAAAATCAAATTACACAGTGTCTGCTCCTTAAGACTTTCTAAGATAACAGTGGTCTCATTTCTTAAAAATCCTAGATTAACCTTTTGCAAATATGTTGCCTCCGAAACAAATCTTCCTGTTGGGTTCTGTGCAGGCTGCTCTTTGTTCAAATTGGACACATGTAAGTCTTGTCTTAGGTCACAAATGGAAATTACACGGATACTGTCCTCACATTTTCCCAATGCTAAATATAACATCATTGCTCCACAGTTTATTATGACTATTGACATAGCTGTTGGAAATATCCCAGAGTAGAAGACAGGTGAAAGAAGACAACTTTGCAACCAGAAGCAGCACAAGCCCATGTAGAAGACACAGGTGGTCTCTTGTTTCACTAGGTAGTGCCAACCCTTAGTTTTGGCATGAAACCTGCATAAAATCTTAGAATTACCCCTCTTTAAGGAAATGTTTGGTGGCTTTGTAACACCTCTCTACCAGACACATCCCGGGGTACTGAAGACACTCCTAAGATGTTGAGGTACTCCCTGTGCTCTATTTAACCTCATTTTTAACTAGAGATGACACGTCTGTTTTCATGCCCTCTGTTTCACAGTTGTTGCTATGCCTAGGTACAACCAATCTTTTTTCACTCCTTCAATGGTGTGGCAGAGAGTGACCTGTGTGTAGCCTAAAATGCCCAGTCTTGTCAAGGAGGATGTTACAGGTGAGAATGAGTACCTTGGAAATAGAAGAAATAACAAAGTAAAACATGCTAAGTTAGAGTGTGCCTTTGAAAACTGCTAATGCAACATTATTAGTTTCTGAGCCCAGGAAACTCTCATAAATGTGCAAGCAAACCTGATAAACCCTTAGGTGTTAGCAACTGTGCTGTTTGTAATTTGACCATCATTGTGTAAAATCCACTCTGCTGTAGTAAAAAGTGCTGATTCAAATTCAGAAATAAAGTAAGCCACCAAATTTTCTTCCTTTGTGGAAACAGCGGGTGAGCATTGCACTCCTTTTAATTCACTGAACCCAAGGTCATCAATTCACATACTAAACAGAGGCTGTCTAATGGCTTAACTTGAGCTTGACCACCAGACCACTTAAACTAGGTCTCTTAAGCTGGGAATCACACATAGCTCACCCCTCTCCTACTGCTCTCAAGGTTTTCAACCATGTTGCAAGCTGAACTCGGTACACTGTAATAAACAGTTCCCCTCTCATTTGTATTCCGTAATTTCTAATTCACAGGTTGAATGTCAGAGCACTGCGTCACTAGCTATCATCAAATTCTTTTAAATTGAAGAATAATTATTTTTCCTTGTTGAAATGTCCACATAATAAAAAATTATCAAGATTAGAATCCATGGATTTTTTCCCAGGAATGTCTTAGACTGTAATAAATCCTGTGATTTCCAGTACTCTGCAGGTTCCCCACAGCCTGTTCCTCTTTTCTACACCTCCATTTAACAAGTCTTCTTTGGGGGGATTTAGAAGCATCCCTTTTAGTACACTACATAAAACTTTCCATGAGAATCAAATGCTAGAAAAAGAATTTGGAGAAAGCATCAGAAATACGGTTGGCACACAGAGGACTAGAATTTTTATGCCTGTTCTTTAAAATACTTTTTCCAATTTAAGACCAGCTTATTTTTATGGACATGAGTCCTAGCTGGAAATTAGCCAGCATTCAACCCATGGAAAACTTTCTTTCTGAAGAAAGTAAAGGAGTGATCAGTGAGCACAGCAGTGAGATTAGCTCGGTTGGAGTATGGTGCTAATAACCCCAGGTTTGCGAGTTTGATCCCCATATGGTCCATTCACTTAAGAGTTGGACTCAGTGATCCTTGTGGGTTCCTTCCACTTCAGAATATTCTGTGATTCCTTTCTGTGATTTGTTTCCTCCTTCCCCCTATAGAAGCAACTGCCCCTCTACAGCTCCTGCTTCCTAGCTCATGCCAGAGGCTATGCAGAGGGCACCACCTCTAACCAAGACCCCAAATTTCTGCACTCAGCTCTTGCCTTACACCAGTTTTTAGCAGAATAGAAAAAACTATAATTAGAGATAGGGGCTTTAAGTAGGACATCTGGTTTGACTTGCATTTGGAAGGAACAACAGTTCAGCCAAAAAAAAGTTAAAGCTCTTGTGATATAATTAAAGACATCTGTGAGAAGAGATGTATTGAATAATACAAAAGGTTCAGTAATATTGGGCTAGGAGGACTCTCAGGAAATGAGGCAGCTAGTCAAGGCAGCCTTGAAGTATGGAGAAGAAAAATCTGTATGTACAGAATGCAGATTTCTTATACATACTTCAATTTAATCACAGAAGTGAATGTATGTGCCAAACAAAGTTAAAATGGATCCTCTGAAGGGCCAATGTAAAGATGCACAAACAATAGCCACAAGAAAAAAACAAAATAAAACAAAATTTTGCAGAAATTGAATTTAAAAAGTATGAAGACTGAGAAATAGTATAAGAAAATATTGTGGTTTTCTGGTAGTCAAATTTCTGCATAAGAACTTGCATGAGATCCTTTGGAATATTATTGAGTGGCAGTCAGTATAAAAGTGCCAATCTTACCCTTTGTGTCATCATTTTAAGCTTTCTTGTGCTAGGTAATCCATGTAGGTTCTGCTAAGAAGTCAGATTGTCAAAAATAGATGTGCCAAAGTTCTGTTACAAGAGGACCATGATACAAAGGAAGATATCAGAATGTATTTACAGAAATTACTCCTCTTAAACCTGAAAAAATTAAATTTCAGATACTGAGATGGAAATAATTAAAAGAAAATCTCCTATGAAGAAGTTCTAAAAAGGTTATTACTTTTACATCATCACAAACATGTTCTGGCACAAATCCTTCAAAATATATGTTTAATGTGTAACAGTGAGAGAGCAGCTGAACAAGATGAAACAAACAAGAATGAACAAATGTGCAAAGGGCTTCTATCATTAAAATCCCTTGATATTTAGGTTTATGTGACCAATCCAGTAGAACTGACTGAATCACACTTCTTACCGTATTTTGTCATTATGCTTTATCAATATGTCTGTAGTAGAATCTCATTAACATTTAGTTTATTTGTTTGTTTGTTTTGTTTTAAATAGCAGGATCCTGGTTTAAGCACATCTTCATGTTGAGAGAACAATTCAAAACAGAGTATCTAGGAAAGTCTGCAAAGTCACAGCTGTGGGGTGATAACCAGATTATATGTGTAACTTTTATTTGGTCTCTTATTGGACTCACATTTGTCTCTCACTACATTCTTTCTCATGAGAATTCAGACATCACAGTTTGGTTTGTTCTGTGTTTGTGCAAAAGAAGGCAAAGTATGGCTGGGAATGATGCTGCAACAGCACTGACTAGGATCTCTGAATGCTTTAATGTGATGCCCAGAAGAACTTGCTTCTGGGAACATCAGGCAGAGAAATAAAAAACATGAGTGATTAAAGCACATTTCCTCTTTGGGAAGTTACTGTATAAACATGGAAGTGCTTTATCCAACAGATGTGTAAACTTTGTGTCTTTTGAGCCATTATATCTGCTTATCTAAAGCATATGATTTATTATATTTTATTCCCATGAAACAGAGCAATCTGGGGTATATATACAGAGTTAGAAATAAGTTAATCCTGGCTTGCATATGATTAAAATAATTTTTAACTGAGGGACAACTCTGAAATATTTAGTACATACACATACTACATCCTAAGCTTGTAAGCAGTGCTAGGGAAATCATGGTGTAAGTATATGTTAGGCAGTGACCAGGGAAACATTCAAATATCATAAAAGAGGTCACTGGTCTCTGTTGAAGTAGATAAAGTAATAGTTTAGGAATGCAGAACAGTGAAAAAAACCAGTGTAACATGAAAAACACTTATATTGCAATCAGAAGAGGGACAACTTCTTAACAAAATAAACCGAATAAATCTGAAAAGAAAGAACTAGGAAGACAATAAGTATAAAAATTTGCAATACCGTCTTTTAGATTGTGAACACACTTGAAGGTGACCAAATTTTCAACAAGGCTATTTTTCTGTTCACAAACATCAGCATTTTTGACCTTCTCACTATTGCATATATTGATGTACTGACTATTTTACATCCTCCTCACAAAGTACCAAAATTAGAAATGGAGGAGATGGAAAACAGCTAACACACCAAAATGGAAACATTGAATAGGTCAAAGTCACAGACTTTGCTGCAATCCTTTCTGGAATATATGGAGAGGCAGAGCAGTCCATGTTTCATTTCTGTGTTAATCATTGAAAAAATTCTGTGATATGTCAGTCCATGAAACCATTCCCACAGCAAAATCACTTTGTGAAAAAAAAGAAAGTAAAAATGCAATCCATATTTACAGAATTTACAGTACACTTAAAATGGACTAATTCTTTAGTCCACCTATACACAAAATGACAGGAATGAGCTATTAAAACCAAAACAGGCTGAAATTGATGAATTTCTTGTGCACCTTCCAAAGAACTGTCAAAGCCTTCAGACAGAAGCCTCTTCTTATTGGGAATAGTGAACCCTTGGCTACTCATCCTAATTAAAATGTAATTAGGTAAGTGTAATTAGGTAATAATATCACTCAAAACACTTAGCCTGTTTTCCACAATTGAATCCACAGTTGAGCTCACTATGGCACGAAATTCTGAACTCAGATCTCCTGACGCTAATTGCATCTTCACCCCAATTTAATCTGATGTGTAGGCAGAAGCCTAGAGCTGCCGGGAATATTTATGGTATGAACTTTGAGAGAGATCTGGGAAGAACATCCATGACCTGTGTGGTAGATGTGCAACAAATGTAATGTAAATATTGACTGCTACAATGAGTATCTACTTCATAGAAACAAATCTGGTTATTTCAAGGAAAGATTAAATAACCCATTCAGTCCTTGAGGCTTTCTGTCACATAATTTTAGCCATCTGAAAGACAGATATGTCTTTTAAGGTAGACTTTTTCACTGCCCCTGTAGTAAACAAAAAGAGGTAGGAGATCAAATAATCATTCATCTCACATGAGTGTAAAGTTTAAAACAAATGGAAGGAGCTGCTTTCTTCCTCAACCTGGACTACCAAGAAGGGCTAGCAAAAATTAATTTTGACTAGAAACTGAGCTTCTAAGATTGGTAAAGTGACAATAGCACCTGCCTCTGCTGCAGAAAATGTCTCCAGCTACTACCTCAACATCAGCTTTTCATGTCTAAGGCAATAAATAGGAAATGCTGGACAGCCTAAATCAAACATCCTGTGACATCTGTCACCTCGTCAGAGTTTCAGGTTCACTGATGAGACCCTCAGAAGTCCATTTCAAAACAGTGGAACTACTCCACCCTTCCCAGGCCAGTCACATCACTGTCTGACCTTAGTTGCAGTCTGATATACCTGGAGCAAACCTCAGGGCTAAAGGAACACGTGTGTGTGTGTGCATGCACTCACAAACACATCGCTGTCTGTTTGCAAACATCTGCAGTAAAAATGCCCCAGCCCTCAGGGCATGCCAAGTAGGCAGCTCTAGGTAACACTGGCACCATCCACAAACTGCTGCAGACAGAAGAAGTTGCCATAAGCTCCATGGTCAAAAATTCTTTCAGGGCAACCTACTACCTTCCCTGTTTTCTTAGTCTATACAACTATGAATGTTGTGCATGCCTAGAGAAAAGCACCTTGATGACAAACAGCCATTCCAGTTTAATACAGGCAAAACCAGGGTGCTGCTGCCATTCAGAAAGGCTGCAAAGAGCTGCTTGGACAAATGAAATCATCTCCCAGCCAGACTAAATGCAGTCTCTTTTATATTGTGTCATTCAGCTTCTGTGAAGCCTTCAGGGTCTGCTGAATTTATTAGTAGTTGCCAGTTATTAATGTGTGGTTGGCAGTGCAGGATCAGGGTTTCCTTTTCCTAACTTCAAGTGCTTTTTCCTACCCCTTTATCATCTCACACACTCCAGCCTGTTTCTGTGGGCCATTCCGAGGTTTGGTGCTCATGCCAACATTTCAAAGGGATCAGCATCCACCTACCACAATTACATCATGATCTGCAATGATGAATGGACTCCTAAAGGAAAATGCAAGTTAAAAAAAAACCCAAAAAATTTAAAAAAAAAAAACAAAAACAAAAAAAACCCCAAAAAACATAAAAAGACCACCCCAACAGGACAATCATGCTTATCTCAGTAAAAGCATTCTGTTCAAGATGTTGTAAAATTTAAGTCAATTACATAATAAGATATTAGAGGGGAGCAGACAAATGAAAACAGGGTTTTGTTTGTAATTCTGCTTTTATATGAATAAGGCTCAAAGGTCAAGAACTAGGACTGAAAATGGCTGGGTACCAAAAAAATATATCTTTGAACTTTTTGCCTTCTCCAGGATGTCAAACAATATATTCACCTTAGCTGGTCTTAGTTTTTATCATTCCTTGAAAATGAAATCATACACAAAAATATATCTATAGCAAGCATGCACCTCACTAATTAAATTTAGAAATCATTAGAAATACTTGACATTAAAAGATTTAAATGAATTTTTTGAATCCTAATGAGTACATTTTTTAATTTAGTATTGTGTGTATTTCTCTTGAGGATCTACTGAGGATAGAGAGCATTAAAAAAATAATTGGCTTTAAACCCTGGTAGATTAATGTTTTGTCATGATTTACTCTGTTTTGTATTCAGCTCTAAAGTTGTTTTCCCCTCTCTGAATCGTGTATTGATAATTCAAATGTAAGGTTCTAACTGTTATAATAATGAGAGCAATATAAGTTAATCACCACATTAATGTCATTTTTTTAAATAATCACTTTATCATATGCCTGAACAATCTTTTGGTTAAAATTGCAATATTACAACATTTTCAAGAAAAACAATATCCTAAAGCATATCCTGAAAGAATAGACAAACATATTCTTCTGTGACCAATGGAAAAGTGGATAAAAATTATGAAACCCTATTACACTTTGTAGCATGTTATTTTAATATTTTGTCTGAATGCTTTTTCTGAGATATTTAAAAACACAAAATATTAATGTTTTTAAATCTCTCAGAAAATCACCACCAAGCAGATTTTAAATTGCCATACATTTATCTTTCATTTAAGTAAGAAATAAATCATAAAAAAATATGCATAATCTTTTACTAGTTAAAAAAAAACCCAGTCAATTTTCCATCAGTCATACCTAAGAGCCTCTTAGGTCTTCCTCTTTGAAGAAATACATTAAAGAAGGTTAGAGGTTTCACAAATAAATTGGTTGGTAAGCAATATCAATGGTGCCCTAGATTGACCCCATCTATAATTGTTTGCATATCATTGCAGTAAAAGCAACAACGTGTTTAATCTCTGTGTGTTTATTTTGATCTATATATGGACCTTAAAGGTCAATGTGATTTACTCACATTTACTGTTGGTTATTAAAAATGCTGAATAAAGTGATGGAAAGGTGTTAGAAGGCTTTTGCAATTAGGAAAGAAAATGACAGTCTGCATGGAACTGCTTACTCACAGTTTTATCACAAGGGTGTTTGGGGTTTTTTCTACTCTATTTTCACAAAGCTTTATAACTCACAGCTTGACAGAAATATATCAAAGTATTTTTTGCCTTCAGTAAATGGGTGGCAGGACTAATCTTTCCTCCCTGGATCTTACATGATCATGACTATTATAAAATTATGGGAATAGAGAATACAAGGAATACAATATTTTGCTCTGGACTGGTTTTGGATCTGATTTGGGGTTTTTTCCTGGGAATTTAAATTACATTGTTAAAATTACTGGACTCTTACCAAAACTGAGGAGGAATATCAGAGTACTCCCTAAACATCAACCCATTGAAGTAAAAAAATTTCTTATTCACTTCAAGAGATTTTGGTTTTCTCTGCACACTGAAAAGATTTCTGAGTCACAAAACCTAACCATCAATCAGAGAGAAATTGCTCAGCTTTCAAATTTAAAGTTGATTCTACTTTACTATTCTGTCTTACTCAGTGTTTTATTCCATTAGGAATTTCTAGGTGAAATTTTAAAAAGAGAAGAAATGAACAGCAGAAGAAGTCAGATCAGAAAGCATGAAGAAAATAAAATAATATGAAGACAGAAAAAATAAAACCACAGAAAAGAAAAAGACCAAAAGCAGCAAGCAAAAGCAGAAGGAAGACAACAAGTCTTCAATTCAGTATAACCCATAAGCAAGTCTGTAACTTTAAACACGTGAATAGAGGAGCAGAAATCAAAGTCCCATTCAAACCTTTGAACTAACGATACCCCAAATGGAGCATCTTGCTGAGAGCAACAGATAATGGGAAGGACTTATCTGAGAAAACATTTTTCCAGCTTGCAAGCTTTGACCAAATCCGATTGCATTGCAACATTACATTTAGAGATAAAATTTTTAAATGAAGAAGTTGCAGCTTTTCAAAATAGATTAATGCCTTATTATGGCAAAGCAGTGCTTAGGGAACATGGTCAACATTTCTTGTCATAAATCTAGAAGTTTCTCAAGAGCAGTGGCAATAGTTATTATTTTTAGAGACAAGAGTGGATCATTCATGTAAGTAATATATAAGTGGCCACAAATTTTCAGCTGAATCGTGACAGAACTGAGAACTCTATGAAAACATCGTTATACTGAGCTTTTTTTCTGCCACAACCCCCTAAACAAGGTCTTTCACTTGAGACTTTATGGTTCAGCATCAAAACCAGCTGATTTACTGAACCCAATCAGAACGGTTCCTGACAGAAAAAATTTGCTATAAAATCCCTGTTTTGCAGCTGCTTCACAAACATGATATTTTGCATGCAGGATTTCAGGATCATACCGTGCAGCACTGACAGGAAGACCTGGAGCAATGCCGTCATTCTAAGGCTTACATTTTATTTACAGCTGAGGATAGTCAGAGTAGCAGTTATTCTCTATCATTTCCTAGCTAATCTGCATTAAAAAGCTCTGGTGAGCTCCTAAGAAAGTTCCTGCTGCCTACCTCCTCATTAGAGCCCCAGGATAGCAAGACATTCAAGTTCAGCTTTAAGCAATACCGAGAGGTCTAGAATATCCGCTGAGGCGCTCTGCAGAATCAGGACGTGAAGCTGGAGCTTTTCATGGAGTCAAGAGATTTCCTGCCCTCAATCCATGTCGTTGAATGCCCAGTACTGCAAATCAGCTTAGCTGATTTCATCACACAGTCAAGTAGTAATTTTTCTGTTTGTTATTTTACAGGGGGAGCTTGTCTAGCAAGTGTACTCTATCATCTCTCTTGATATATCTCCTCTTTGGCTAGATACCGTGAGCTACTGAACAGTCACTCTGAGAAGTTGTATCTCCCCAGGGTGCAACAGCATTGTAAAATGCCAGTTGCCATTTTTCATTTGTTCCTCTAAGGGACAAACCCCTTTTGGCCACCAGTAAAGCTTTTGAAATTCCTTGATTCGCTGCAGCCCATTTAAACCATGAACCCCGGCCACAGAGTTACTGCAGTCAGATGCAGCCCTCCTAGCTAGAACACAAGCCTCACAGGGAGCCAGGTGAAAAATTCCTTCCTCCCATCAGTGTAAGCAATTCCTGCCTTTCATCATCATTTCCTCAGGGGGAAAAGCAGCCTGGACAATCTGATGGATGTTTAGGTACCACAGGCTTGATGCCCAGGAGCACACGCAGGAGTCCTTTGCTGCAATCATAGACCTGGAGCAGAGAGCAGATGAGGAATGGAGCAAAAGCAGGGCCCTTCGCATGTCACATTTCTGTACCCTCGTGCTTCTTTCAGGCCGTGTTATTAAATACACTTAGTGTATTAAATACACTTTAGTTATTAAATCCACAAGTGGATTTTTAGATAGAACTAGGATAACCACTGACTTATCTGTGAGCCTCTTGAACAGATTTGGTTACTATTGGAACAACAACATACCTGAGACCAATTATTCATGAAAATGCCCATTTGGTTTTGACTAAAAATTGTGATTGTCACGTCCGGTTTACTTTCTTACTTGCCAAGTCAGCAGATAATAAATTGACCCAATTAATAATATGAAACTGCAAGTTATACCAAATCAGTTTCAACCAATTAATATTTATCTTTTTACTTCCTGCACCTCCTAGCAGCTTGAACCCAAACTTTTCTTGGCAAACAAAAATAAGAAATATTTGAAAGCAGGCAATTATCTTTTAGTAAGACATTCCTTGTCCTACGAAAATACACTTGATATGGTTTTAAAAATAAATTAATTTAAGGGAACACATTAATTCTAAGAGAAATATTTCATCCAAATTATGTTCTTCTAGCAAAGCTTAATTTGGTTGTTTATAAGCGTCTGAGTAACAAAATCCTTTCTTTTCTTTCAGAGTTGTCTCATTTTGAGATATTAGGTATATAATTGCTTAGTGTACTTTCCTATTTACAGAAAAGTGCCACTAAATTTTTTCTGTCCATCTATAAGCTTTTGGCAAGACTTGATACAACTATGGTATAAGGCAACTAATGGAAGGCAAGTCAAGGAGTAATTAATCAAACCACATAAGAAAGTAAGAATAAAAAACTGATGCAAAAATGACAAGAATAGTCTAAACTCCTTGTACTTTGGCACCACTGAAAACAGACCAGAGAAAAAGGCTAAAAAGTTCATGAATGTGCTCCAATTAATCTGTATGCACATTGCAATGCTCTTTAGTTTGGTTCATTTAAATCTGAAATTCCCTTCCCTGTTGATGTCAGCTAGTTAGCCAAGATGGTGCATTACTGTTATGATCACTGCAGCGCATATAATTTAGATTTATCTCTTTAGGGACTCAGCTCCACCCCCTGCTAGCTAATATGCTCACCATGTTTAATGATGCAAAAAATTTCCCTGAGTACAGGTTATTTATCTTTATCAGGGGCTGCTTTCGGCTGGCTGTCAGTTATCAGCCAGAATATTTGTTCCTAAATGGTTTGTACTCATCCATATTCCAGGGCAATTCTGAGGCCCATATTATCACTGATGTTTGCAATAAAAGTGTTTCAGTTCTTCAGATACACCTTAGTAATACTGATTTATGAGTCTGGACTGGCTGTATTTCTGATGCGGTGATATGAACCCTGAAATATCTATAACTGTCATGGAAGTGAAATATCTATCCAAAATCTCAGAAACAAAACCCACTTGTATGGGTCTTGAAGAAATATGAGGAATGAAGATATTTCTTTGAATGCATTTTGAGGGGAATGAGTCAGAGGTGTGTTTTTTAAACTGAAGATCTGTAGAAAATAAAATAAAATTAAGAACAGACCAATGAAAAGAAGACAGATGAAAGTATGAGGTAAAGGACCACTGAGAAAGAGACAAGTCTGGACAGAGAGCTAGGGAGAATAAAAGGAAAGAAACAAGAAAAGAAAGAACTTTGACTGTACCAGATGAGCGAACACTTTGAGCCTGTAAGATTGAAAATGATAGTTGGAAAAGCAGAAAACTTAAGTTTTTCACTTGAAAGTACTTGCCTGCACAGCAACATGAACTAGCGCTCAGCTTAAAAGTGAGACGCAGATATCCTGAGTGAAGAAAGAGTTCAAAACCCTGAATGTAGCTCTGCAGCACAGACATGAGCATTATACTACAGTTCAAAGATGAGACCAGTGAGTCTGGCAAGTAAGAAAGAATAAAGACACAAAGTAAGTAAATTTCAATTTTTTATAGTTTTAACTAGGATGACAAAAAGGGCAGCAACTGCGTGTCAGATTTGATGTATGCAGTATAATAGGCTGGATTTTCTTTTCATGGCATGCAAACATCTGTGGCACAGAGATTCCCAAGCTCACAGCAACCAAGTCCGTTCCAAAACTGGAAGCAAGAAAGCCAGACACGCTCTCCCCAGGGTGGCATGCTGAGATAACACAGCTTCACTGCTTCCCAGACCTGAGCTCATGCCTAAGCTATGCTGGAGAGCCACACCAGCTTGTTCAGTGCAAGTTCAGGTGTCTTCAACAAAAGACATACTTCAGAGAGTTAGAAAAGTTAATTCCCCAGTTTAGATTCCTCACCTGTGTCTATAAAGGTACAATAACACCCAGCACTGTTATTCTCTTCTTACTATCTCTGCACCCACTTGGTAAGGCAGAGTAATAGAATCATAAAATCATAGAATGGTTTGTATCGGAAGAGACCTTAAAGATCACCTAGTTCAATCCCCCTTCCTGAGACAGGGACACCTTCCATATAGACCAGATTCCTCAAAGCCAGTCACACAACCAGAGAGAAGTTGCCATCCATAATTCAAACAAAATTTGGTGTTGAAGCTGGCATATAAAAGATTGCCTTCAACTCAGAAATGCATGTAAGTGTTGACTGA
The DNA here is from genome assembly GCA_013397155.1 of Irena cyanogastra. NCBI lineage: Eukaryota > Metazoa > Chordata > Aves > Passeriformes > Irenidae > Irena > Irena cyanogastra. Next base: position 102,317 of record VWZV01000290.1, read on the forward strand.
ACAACTTTTATTCCAGAGCATTCACCATGCAGACAGGTGCTCCCAAGGGCCAGCACATGCCTGCTACATCGTGGACACAAAGGATTTTGTAACCACCAACTGGTCATTATCCTTTGTCTAGGCTTAGGCACACGATAGCCATTCTTCTGGATGCAGTTCTGCCAGCGAAGAAAGCTTTCCTTCAGGAGCTAACGGAATATAACCAGAATTCATGATCATGTCAGGTCTGCTGGTTCAGCTGCTCATGGGCTTGTCTCTCTTCCCCCTTGTGCTTCACATTTCTCTGTGGCTCAGGTCTATGTGAGGGTAAGGATCTGTGTTCAAAAATATCTCCTCTGCCATGCTGAAGTAGGGGGTGCCTGCTTTTTGAGGAGGCTGTTAACAATAATCCATCTTTCCTTAATATTCCACGGAGTCAAACAGTTAGGAACACCAGAAATAAAGTGAGTAACAAGAGAGGTTCAACAGAATAGTAAATCTTAGAAGATAAAATGCCTGGCCAATCTGAATACATCATATTTGGATAAATTTCCTGAATCCTTATGGTAAAAATGAGAATGTACCTTGAATATATGTAAAAACATTGCGATGGACTTTCTTGGTTTAAACTGCTTGCAACATTGAAGCTTTTACAGGTTTAAATTATTTATGACTTTTTAAATATGAAAGAAAAAAATGAATACCCTAACACTGTGGAAAAATATGATTAATTTCCTTCAAAACCTCTCAAGTGTTTTCAGCTTACATCACGTACAAATGTTAATATCACAACCAGAAAACAGGGTGTAGAATGGAAATACAGCACACATACTTGGAATCCACTTTTGTTGCTTTAAGATGATATATTTGTTTGATTTCTACCATGACATGCTCTTCCTGCTCTGAAGTTTTCCAGAAGTCTGGATTGATGACAGAATGATCTTCCATATAAACTCCCACAATGATAATAACATATGCTGGCATAGACAGAATACTGCTACAGTACCACTGAGAGCCTCTGAGAGTGTGGAATAAATGCACAGCACTCAAAAAAGAACTTAATTTGTGTTTTATTTCCAGTATAGCTGAGGTAAATATTCAGGGACTTAACTAACTGACCATTTAATTCTAATAGGATGATATTTAATATTCACATGCTATGATAAGTATTTGAAATACTCACTCTGTGGTGTTAGATAAATTCCCTATTAGACCCATCCTTGATAATGTGCATATTGTTTCTGAATGCAATTTCTGAATTATTTAGAAAAGATACATTTTTCTACTGAGACATAAAATGAACTGCAGATTTTCTGCAAGTTCTTATTACCATTAGGTCTAGACCACATTATCACCAAATTATGGTGAAAACCCTTGAATAAAGTAATTTAACAGGAAACTGTTAACCTGTTAAAGCACCAAAAAATACAGATCAAACTGAAATGAGCTTTAGTTGTATGCTTCTTGATTCAACTATTTAGATAATGTACTTTCATTTAGATCAGCAGCTAAATGTGTGAAGGATAATAGCCTTTCTTGTGCAGGTGTAATGAGACATCAGAGCAGTGGTACAGAATAGCACCAGAGAAGAAGGGAAAAAAGAAGTTCTGATGCCTGAGGTTTTCTTGTGACAGACCCTTTTTTGAAAGAATATGACTATGGAAGCAACAAGTATTTATGTCAGACACTTTCATGCAGCTGGAAAACATGAATCTGTCACTTGACGAAAACTGATTACGGGCCATCAAGCTCAGAAGTGGAAATTCTATCTATTGACAGAAAAAATGCACAACATAAAAAGAGAAAGATATTTATGCATGTGCCATCTCTTTTCTTAAGCAAAAAATAAGCAAATTTTCAAGTTCAAGTTTCTTTACTCCTCCATCCTATCATACATAAAATCAGATCAAAATCTTTAAAGGGCTGATGAGACAATGTAAGCATACTCTTCACTCTAAATTTCCTCTAACTATCTCTAATATGTCTTCAAAAAAATCTAGTTCAAACTGGCAACTTATTTTCCAGTGGTAAAATATCTTCTTTAAGTACATTAATATATATGACAATAGTGATAATCTGATTTTATTTTCTCTGTGTATTTACATTGCAGCTTAAGCACACATTTCTTCACTTCCCTAACTCACTTTGTTTATGTAACAGATGACCTCAAAACAATGTAGAAACAGTTCTGGTTTCTTCGATTTTTATCTTTTGTATCAAAATTTGCACGCATGTCATATAACTCTCCAAAAATATTATTGATCTTGACCTTGGAACAAAGAAAAAATCCTGGAAAATTTAAAAGGAAACTTTAGCCTGTACTTAACTCCATACAGAAGGATTTTGATGAATGGAAGTCCTTAACCTGGGACGATATTATCAACTATATTACTATATGTCTGCTATTAATAGAGCCAGCAAAAATGCAGCATTTCTATTTTTCAAGATCCTTCTCTGTTTCAAAATTTTCCTTCCCTGAAAATGAAATTAAAATTTCTTTTTTTTAGAATTAAATACCAGGTGGACTGCATCCATTTAGTTGCCATTCATTGGATTTATTGGTTTTTTTGGTTACTCATTTTTTCATCCTATAGCAATTGCAGTAAGTCGTTTTGCATCATTCAAGGCAGGGCGCAATGTGATGCACAATGTGTTAACTGTGCACCCCTCCTGGTTTGCTGGGCTACATGAGATATGTGTGCAAATTTAGCATACCAAATAGGGCATTCACAAGTGGGCTATTCACATAGATGTTATCCTTTTTGCAAACAGAAAGAGCAGCTATGATGCACAATCTGTTTAACTTAATTTATATGTTTACTCACTTAGCAATGCCATAGATCAAGCCCTAGGAATGCCTGTTTCTTTCCACTAACCAGCATGAGCAGTTTTGCACTGCTCTTGGTTTTGTGTCATAGGACACTTCAAATAATTTGTACCTTGGCTTTACTTTTTTATTCTGTATTTGAAAAGTCATCACAAGAACAGCAGCTACACAGATATTTCAGGTAGCATGCTTTTTATTTAGTTATTTCTCTTCTGTCTCCAATTTATGTTTTATAAAAATCTTTAGTGCTCAGCACCTTGTGCAAAAAGAGGACAACTAGCTTCTGTATACTAACCAAAGGTCTGCCCATTTCAGAGCCCAGGAAAATTATTCCAGGAATATTGAGATCATTGATATTTTTTTCTTATTGTTGCTGTTGCCATTATTATTACAGAAAGTCAAGGTGAGACCTGGACCCTGCTTGGACTTAGCACTGCAGAATAAAGGACAGACCAAAAGACAGAACTGATAGCACTGGTGAATAGAGCAGACAGGTATCCCAAATTTTTCGGTCGCTAAGACAGAAGGTACATCTTTTTCTCTTGCATAAAGGGTTTGAATTGTCTTTTGTCTACTATATTTCATATGTGCTTTAGCCATTGGGGAGGGCTTTTACTCTTTTTCTTTCAAAGTAGTCATGATCAGAAAAGAGAAAAGGGAAGACACAGCAAAACTCCCTAGGGAATTAGAAGGATGTATTGGAATCTATTATTAGCACTATGCCTTTTGTTTTAGGAATAAAACATTGAAAGAAAAAAACATTATGGGTTTTTTTGTTTTGTTTTTTTTTGCAAAATACTCTTAGAAACTATGAGAGATACAAAATATCATAACAATGTATTAGAGGCAGCAAGAGAGTACAGGAGATTGTCCTCATAGCTTACATAAAATTGAAAGCTCATGCTCTTAGATGTAGAAAACAGATGAAAGAATTATTTCTGTCTAGTGATAAACAGAAATACAAGTGAGCCTACCTGTCTGGCATTCCAAAGCTGGGAATAGGAAACAAAGGAGGACCTACACTTACCAGCTGATGTTCTGAAACCATCAACAAGCTATCTATCTATCTATCTATCTATCTACCTATCTATCTATCTATTCATACCGGTGCACTGCAATGTAATGTGACCAAATTTAGCAGATGAAAGTGGTTTTTTTCTTTTGTTTTGCTTTGACTGGTAGCAGTTAGGTTATATACTTACATATTCAGAACTACTGTACACAAACTAATACTAAACATTAGTTGTATCGTGGATAGAAGTGTGCTTTTTTATAAAGTGTCCAGGAGTATACTGCACTTTTTGCTAGGATTGCTTGTGTGGATTTTTATATTTCTATTATCCACTGTACTTTCCATCCACCTTACTTCATTGATCTGATTAATTCAGAAGGTTTTTATGTGAGTTTCTTGTTGCTTTTTATGCACTCTCACAAAATATTGATTATTCTTAGTTTCCACTGATTTGAGAAACACCAACAAATTCGCTGTCTTATGGGGGAATTTAGTTTCTTTGGTGTCTTCTGTTTTGAAAGAATACTATTATTTCAATGCTTTGCAAGATCAGAGATCAAAGCCAAAAGTGTCTCAGATTCTACACACAAGGACACATCCATCCAAAAGTGGGGTTCATCCCACAGAAAATCTCAGTAATTTTTTGTCATCCTGAAGTAGAACAAAGAATAAAAACTTACACTCCAAGTACATGCTAGAAGGAAATGAATGGTCTAAAGAAGCTTCAATTTTTATGAAAATCAGCATCTGATACACATGAACATTAAACTCCCATAAGACACTATGGCAGTGTAGGTAGGCAGAGGCTGTTGCTGCCAACCAAAGAAAAATGGACTTCTAATTTTTTTTTTGAGGAAGATTACAGTGCACCAAGTCATTAAAACATATTCTTCTATTAACTTTTTAAGTATAAATTTATATTTTAAAATGCCACTGATATTTTAAGAATGGAGTATTTAGGAATGTATCCACGAAAGCTATAATTTGTAACAGGTAGAGGCTATAACAATAAGAAAGGAAGAAGAAAAGCACACAAAGGAAATAGCCACTTCAGAGTTTTTCAATATAAAACATGATTCTATTCAAATTCTGTTGAGGTAACTGAGAATCTTTCCCAGACATTGAGAGATCTTTGGTTCACACTATATTGATTCTCACTGTATCATAATTATCTCTTTTGTTTCCTATTCATTTAGAAGATTTTTTTATTATATTAATCTTTCATATACTGGAGATTTTGAGGTCTTCTTTAACTCTAAAATCTGACTTGAACTATGAGACTGGATAGCAATGAAGAAAAGAAGAAGTACTTTTTCTGGATATAAGCAGGAATTTAAGTTCTGCTAGGGTTTTCATCAAGCGTAACTCCAACCCTGTTAAGTCTCACACTATTAGAGTGGTTCTACATATACATAAATAACAGTTGTGCTAAGAAATGCAAGTGTCAGAGATTTAATCATGTTTTGTATCCCCAAAGTAATGTAGAATACACAAACACTTTACTTTGTGAATTATGGATCTTCTCTAAACACAAAATAGAAATCTGTCACCAGAGAAGAGCAGCAATGACTGATTCCAGGTAAGTGTTTCTCTAAAATAAAATGAGATGTATTTGGTACAAATCACTCTGCTTTCCCCTTGTGCTTCTCTTTGTAGCCAAATTACAAAACCATTTGAAGAGAAAAAAGTTTCTAAGTGGCAGCAAAATTAACTCACTGCCTGTTTTGATCATACCAGAACTCTAGGAAGGGAAGGGCTCTGGGGTGTCAGCAGCAGAATTCCTTGGCCTCTGAGCATTGTTTGGGACCCCACTGGGGAAACTTAGGACTGATACTGCTCTCTGAAAGGCATAGAGATGAGTTCTACTGCCACAGATCTCCAGGCTTGCTTCTCTTCCTTCCCCTCCTGCATTGGGAAAAAACGTTGCTCCACAAGGTTTTGTCTGCTATCCTTTAGAAACAATATTTGGATTTTATTTATACCACTGTGAAGCTTTGAAGAAGCTCTGCTGAAGCACACGGGTTGATCTTCTCTCTTTATCTGTAAGCATTAACCATGGCCTAGAAATATCCCTCCAGAAGCCTTGTTAAATATCTGGCTCCAGGGATGCCATGGCGCTCCGAGTTTCCCAGTCACATAACTTTGTTTGAAGCCTTTGTAAGACATTTAAGATTCCTCATCACTAAATTTGACCCTCCTAATCCACCACATTTTATTCTAATCAGTCAAGTGTTTGGAACAACAGGAGGTAACACATTTTTGTTTTAACCTTATGTGTCTTTTTCTGAGGCCACAGGAAGCTGATGAGAACTGTAATGTGAAGCTTACCCCTACTTAGCCAGAACTCCCAAAGAAACCAGTTGGAAATTTAGACTATTAGAGAAGAAAGGAGGGAAATATGTTCGGAAGGAAATATATATGTAATGTGTGTAATTGGGCCTACTTTCTGAACTCATGCTCCCTCGTGCCTATTACTTTCACTCAAGGGTCTTACTAAGTGGCACTGTAACTTATTTTGGTGTTCCTTTCAGTAGAATTTAAATGCATTTATCATGCTGAAATTCTTAGAGCAGCACACTCTGTTTGGTATCATTAAATCTCATTAGCAATCAACATTTAAAAAACATTTTCTCAGGGTTTTTTCCTTAATATCCATACATATAGCTTTCCCATAATTAAGCAGGTCTATTAGTTTCACATCGTGGGTGGAATGGAATTTTAAATAACATCCATTTCTTTCAGAAATAAATAGGAGTCTGAAATGAAAAAGTCCTCAGCTAGCTGGCTGTTGCAATAAGGGTGAGGAAAAGGATGGGATGACAATAATGCAAAATTTACCGTGCCGTATTGCTGAGAAAAGGGTGTAAGGTTTCAATCAACACAAGCCTCAGCAGAGAATGATCACTTCTGTGACAGGCTGTGAAATCCAATCTCTGATGAACACAGATCTAACCTTTCAAGGAGGTTTTGCAGAAGGTTAATTTCGCTCAAACACTGAACTCAAACCTGGATATAACCTGCTGAAACTGGAACATGAGGATGCTTGAAATGTTTGGGGATGCGAAGTTATGCCTGGGGAGAGGGAGACTTGGAGGCCAGGTGTTTTTTTAGCCCTGTTGCTGTCACTTCTCAGCACACAGGATTTTCAGCACCAAGGGAAACATTAAGGTTCTAGATTTAAAAGCCATATTTTTTAACGTACTTGGGTTAGTGAAGGTGGGCAGGGTTGTGGTTTCCAAATTTGTTTCCATTTATTTGAGAAATTAGAAGCACAGATCAGCCCTGTACCACGATCTGTTTTGATTACTTACAAAGAGGGAACAGAACATGTTTTGAAACCAATGAACCAGCCTCACCTTGTATAACCAGGCAAATCCACCAGTTGACAGATAAGTGTCTGATCATCTTAGACACAATAAATAGTCACAAAGTAATAAATATAGCAACATTCAAACTCATAATGTTAACATTAAAAAGTTCTTATATGATTATCTAACAGTACAATGAAACTTGAGGGACTACTTACACTACAAATTTTTACACACAAGAAAATTAAAATATAGATGCATACTTGAGCTTAGGGCAGAAAATGCTCAAATTTTGCAAGTCATTTAGGCTCTTTGATTAAGTGCACTCTGATTTACACCAGAATTAAGCTTTATTCACCACTAGGGAGCATCTAATAAAGAAAGAGGGAGGTTTTACCCTTGTGTATCCTACAAAGGAAGATAGAGGGTTTACCCTCCTGTCACTTTGGCACTCCCCTTTTGATAAGGCTTCTTATCTGGCATCAACATCAGAGCTGCATTCAGCGTTGTCTCTGTGCTGAGCTGTGTAAGGGGAACATCTGATTGCAGATCAGTCAAAGTGTTTACTTTTTTTCTGTAGTGCAAAAGCAATAAAAGTGGTTTCTAGAACTACAAAAATGAAGTGTGCCTGGCTGGAAGGAACATGGAGATGTGATGATGGCAGCAGAAAATAAAAATAATCCTTCGCATTCTGTCTAAAATATTAGTTGCTTTGCAAGTTAGAATTGCAATATTTGCTTCTTTGTTTAGCAGGTCCTTGCTCCCAGTCAGCACCTGCCGTTGACTGTTTGGACCATGGTGATATACCATTAAACTGCTGCCTTTAATTAGCCAGCTTCTGTTTCTTTCCTGAACATCATCCTTTCTCCTTGCTATTTTCTCTTCCTCACTGGCAATTCGGACCTTGGGACTACTGGAATTCTCCCCACAGACATCTAGCTGCAGGGGAGGTGTACATGCGTCTGTGTTGTAGGGGGAAGAGGAACACCTGATGGGAGCTTCAGACTGACCAAGTGTCTTCCAAAATGGAGAATTTAAGACTTTCCTCAGATGAAATCAGTGACACCTCTTCTGCTGGCCTTCCTCACATTGTGGAAAGCTCTGGTCTCTCTCCAGGCAGCAGACCAAGTCTGTAACAAAGGCCACCAGATGGGAGGCAGGAATTTCCATTTCTAGCCAGCCTACTGTGAGAATCCTGCCTTTCCTCTTCTGAAAAGTCTTGTCATCTCTCAAAATGCAGCTGGAATTTCTCACATCAAAAACAAGTCTGGACTGCTGATAGGCGAAAATTGCAAAGTGGTGTGATGATTTTGTGTACAGTGAACCTACACATTCACTGTGCCAGCTACCCCTCTGTCCAGCATTAACTCCAGGTCTGATAAGACATGGAAAGAAGTGATGTGTGTATCAGTCAACTTGCATCAGGCTCAGCATGCATTAAAGAAAGGGCTGTGATGGGAACTCTGACAACTTTAATCAATCTACTGCTTCTCCAGACTTGTTCCTACACATGCCTGCAGCCCTCCTGCTTCCTCTGTGGCTGTGCCAAGCCTCAGATTTCACAGCGCCAGTCTGTAAAGACCATGCTGTTCGTCATCCATCACGAACTCATGAGCAGGGTGCCCTAACTTCTTTACTGTACAGCTTTGAAATGGATCCTGTAGTGAGTAATGACTCTCCATGTATTTCTCATCTGATCAAAAACACATTTCCTTCTTTGTTGTACATCTACTTTCCACCCCTGCTTTCCATCTTATTTTTAAACTTTACCATGGAGCTCCATATGGTGTATTAGATGAAAGCCATTGCACAAAGAAGGAGATGCATTTTCTTGTCCTGTTCCCCATCCTACCACATAGAACTGCTATGAGAAGAGGGGAGGTTATTGTAGAAAAGGAAAAATAAGGCAAAAATCTTCTGCTAACCATAACTCACATTCTCTGCAAATCTGAAAGTGAAGAAGTCATAGTCAACAGCCATATTGGTTAAAAATTTTCTGTAGGACAGAAATGCCCAAAATAGAGTTAGGCTGCATATAGCAGACAAAATTAATGCCTACTGTAATGTACCTTAATTCAGTTCAGAAGAACTTGGACCAACATTATCAAACTTCAAAGATATTTCTACAAGGATGAGCTACAACTTGGTGACATTTATAATGGAACTCCATAGAATGAGAACAAAGACTCAACTTTCCAAACGTGTACCACAGAAGCAATTGTATCACCAGCAATATGGATAGGAGGAATAAGCTTATACAATTAAATAAATATGAAATCTTTCAATTAAAGTTAAAGTCTTAGAAGTGCGATTTCACGAACAGTTGGCAAGAGCTGCTGTATTTTTAAGATAATAACAATCAATTCTTCCTGTACAATAAAAATAGTTATAAGAGAAAAATCACTCAAAACTGAAATGTAAGAGGACAAAAGGTCATAAATTGCAATAGAAACCCCTAGGGAATCTGAAAATGTATAGGGGTTGGGGGTTTTAAAAAATTGTCTAGCTATTGAAGAAAAATATTGTATTAACAAATGGACAAATGAGACTAGAGCTATCCCTCAGAGTCGCTTCATCAACCACAATCATATGAAGAATCCAATGTACCTTTTTGAAAAGTAGTTGAAATACTGAATCTGCTAAAGCAGAGAACAAGCCTTTGTTAGCTACTTTTGAAGGTCATCAGTAGCTTTTAGTGTATAGGACGTTTTTACAACAATTAGATCAAAACTCAGATTGAAAATGTTGGTGGATTTCATAAGTTAGAATGACATCAATAGTTGACTCCTAGAGGGCACTGCCTGGGAACAAGGGTTTTATTCTAAAAAAATCTTGCTTCCACTTGGAGCACCACTGGAAACGCACATTAATTTTACGTGGTAACAAATGATTGTTTGTTCGTTTTGAATTTAAAGGACATTTGAAGAAAGACAGCTTCATTTTGGTCACCTTGGGTGTTGAAAACCTGAAAACCCCTGTTGCTTGTGCAACTCCTGAGCAGTCATGTGGATCCTAATAATCAAAACAGATGCACGTACAATGTCTTTGGCATGACTGTCCTTATACCATCTGTTAGGCTAAGTTTGTACACTAAGATATAAACCCAACACTGAGGTCGTAACTTCAAAACTGAGGTGAACCTCAACAAGCAGGCCTTCAAATCAATGCTAGCATGTCCTGTCTGTGAAAAAGAACTCATTTCATCGTGCTCACAAGCTCCATTAAATGGCACGGCAAATATGAATGCTGTGGGTATCAAAAATCTCAGCTCCTTTAGACCAGAGCAGCATGCAGAATGTAAAATGTAAAGATTTGGGGAACAAGAAAAATTCAGTTTGCCCAACAGGCCTGCCAAATTTTATTCCTCTTAATATCGTGTGAGCAGGAAGGAAAGTAATTATTATTTTCCTACGTGACACTAATTCCTTTTGCAATTGACAGGCTGAACAAAGGCTACACATGTTCCATTTAGCCAAAAGGCTAGTTTCTGTTTGAGAGCATAATGGATGATTCATTACTTCAAAAAACAACTCTGCAAGAAAACAAAGAAAAATATCATGTTGGTGAGGTGCTAAAACAACTACTGTTTCATGCACAAACAGTATCTGAAACACTGTCTTCTCTTGCATTAGCAGGATATATATTTTTAACAAGACTGTTAGAAGGAAGCCAATTTCCTCTAGTTACTTGTGATTTAAAACTTAAAATATTCATGTCACCACCCTTTAATTCCTGAAGTCCTCTCCCACAGCATGTTTCTGGTACCTCTGTTAGCCTATGGCACCTGTACTGGAGTGTGTAATGTAGACATTACATGTACACATGCCAAGGTAGGTCCCTGTTAAAACCAGTATGAACTCATGTTACAAAGGCAGCGTAGTAATGTCAGTTCTGACAATAACTGTGGCTCTGTAAAGTTACAAAAGAACTTCCCACCTGAGGGAAGAGACTCTTCTCACCCACTTCTGCAGACATGGATTACCTTGCACTCATGAAATTTTTGTCCTTCAAGCTGAGCCATTAGTTAGAGGATGAATCAAAGGGCTGGAAATTAAAACATATGCTGCAGGTAGTGGGTAACACATTAAAACTCATAAGCAGGTTGCTCACAGCCAATGGTCTAATTTTTTTCAAAGTCATGAAGCCCAAAACAAATTTCAAGTGTAAAAATTATAAATATTGGAAGTTGAGTGTGTCGCTGCAGAAAACTGAAAGTGGCATCATCCACCCATGGGTCTGTGAGGTTTCTTCCTCATTGTCTCGCTGTGCCTTTGAAACACTTAAATCTGCAGCATTGTCATCATATTACAATGAAAGATATAATTAGGGAATTAGATGAGAGAAGATTCGAGTTAGTAAAAGCTGTGATTATTTTTAAAAAAGCATAGAGAGAGCATATATATATATATATATATATAGCATATGGGCAAGAGTAAAAAACTTACTGTGTGAAATTAATTACTTGGTTATTTAAGGGATTAAAGATGTAAAGGACTGGGTAAGATTAAGAAAATACATGTATATACATGTATAGAAGAGGCTTCCAAGTAGGGTGACAGTAAGACTTATTCAGCTGCAAAGCAGTTCTCAAATGAAGAGATGAAAGGTCCACTATATCCAACATTCAATAATCATGAAAAAAGCACTAGCAAATACACACAGGAGGATTAATTTTCCTTGGTAAAGAAGAGGGTGTGGTTTCCTAACTGCAGTGTTAGGGAACATCTCCTATATTCACTATATTTCTAGTTTTAAAAACTGAGATACTCTATTTTATAAGCATGAAGTTCAGCACTCTTAACCTTGGTGAAAAACGGTTTTATTGCACAAACCTAGCATAACTTTTAATATTCATTGCTGTATTTTCTTCCAAAGGAGTAACACACATGCAGCAATACTGCATATATTATCACACACTGTAACACAAGGTAGAGAAAAATTATTTTCTGAGATGCTGTGGTCTTTTCTTATTAATAGGATATTGGTCCGGAGATAACGTGTATAAAGGTTTCCCTGCTACCTGTTATATGTCACTAACACTGGAAAGAAATATGATTGAGCATATTTGAGCAAACTCCCATGTACTTGTTAGGAAAATTTTCTGAGCTCTCCTTTTGACATCATAGTTTATAATAAAGACAGTTAATCTGTTCTTATTTCTGCCTTTAGTAACCAAAATCTCTTTCTGCCTGAGGTTCTATCCAACAGTCGATTTCTTTGGATCATATCACCTTTTACCTGATGAATGCAATTATTCACGGTGATAAGTAACACAGGCTTAGCTCTAATGTTAAGGTATGCTCCTTCACTGACTTAAGGACCCAAAAGATTTAAGGTTCCAGTCTTCATTCTAGCTGACAGCTTGCTTTCGATTTCACTCTGCCTACAGCACATTTTTCCAGAAACAAAGGGATTCTGAGAAAGCACCAGTACAGCAAACCCTAGCATTTCCTGACGTAATTCCTCAGAAATTACCATTTTTTAAAGTTTCAGAATTTTCACTAAATTCCATTTAGAGATTTTCAAAATCATGAAGGTGTCTTTTCTTGGTCAAAATGTCTTTTAGAAGATAACAAAATTAACAGACAGTTATGTTTTCAAATGAGAAGCATCACACGAAAGCTCTTGAACTGAGCTAAAGGAAACATTTTGACAGACCCAATCTGATATTCCTCCCCACTGGATTTTCAGTTCACTCTTGCAAAATATCAGTTTTTCAGTTCCAAATGAGACAGTGCCAATATTAAAAATCTTTCTAGTCCTTCTCTAACTCAAGCTGTCAAGCTGATATTTTAAATAAATCAGTAGGTCTCCAGTCTGTCAGAATTTATTTCAAGAGTATTGCCCTAATTATTTTTTTAACAACTGTCAAGCCTTTGGCATTGACAAGTTGGGAATTGTTCATTAACTTGGTATGTTATGCACATGTCCTGGAGTATGAAGGGTCCAGAAGTAGTGTGACCACATTAGCACAGCATCACATCTGCGGAGATAGTCCTCTCTGCTGGGTTTATTAGTTGAAGGGGTTCCATGTCATACGCACCCTGCCTCTGACTTCAGAGAAAATATGGCCAGAGACAACGCGCGTTTCTTCCTCTTACACTGTGTCTACCCTTTGGTTGCAGTATATGTGGCATTAGCTGAACTCCTCGTAACTTCCATTCATTGCCTTTCACAAGCCTGCTCTATCAAATCTCTCACCTCAGCCATGGTTCTGAAAAAAGTCCATTTTCCTGGTAAGACTGCTGAGTAGCCCCTTCTGCAGCTGAGGCTCTTTGAACTAACAACAGCACTCTTTTTCTCGAGGAATTGAATAGCAAGACAAAATTGCAGTATCATGATGGGCAAATCTCAATCTGTTTTAATAGTGGCTTTCTGCTCATGGTTTTCCCCTAAAATATAGATACACTCTGATTCCTATCCAGAATATTTTAAAACACTGGAAAAAATGGTCTATAGAAAATCCCTTCCCTTTCCTCTTTACCCCCTAAAATGGACACTTGTAGTTCCAACTCATCAGGTCACACTAAGAAGGCTTTCAAATAACCCTGGCTTAGGCTGAAGCTTCTTTTGAAGGAAAAATCAATGGGTTGCTTTATTTTTTCAAGTGTTCTAATTCTACCATTCACAGCGTAAAGAGTGGCTGTAGGTAAAGAAAAAGCCTTCTTCTCCCCCTTACGTCCACCAACCTGATACTTTTTCCCTTTTGAATGCCTTTAGCCTGAGCTATGGAGACTTCAAAGACTTCAAAGGCAGCTGATACTGCTGCTGGGGCTGACACTGAAAATGCTGGATTCGGCAGAGAATGCAAATGTTATGGAATATCTTAATTTGTTTCAAAAGGATGGTGTCTTTTATTCATTTCAAATGAATTTAAAGGAATATCCAAAACAAGCAAACAAACAAAAAAAGAGAGAAAAATCACAGGACAAAGGAATTAGCGCGCAGCAAACAAGTTGAATTTTCTGCTGTATTCAGCACACACTAAGGAGACAGGACATTAGCTGTGGCTCTCTCTGTGGTTTCCTCAAGATGAGAAGGCAGAGCATAATCAGCCAGCAGCTATTTCTTGGGTACCTTTGCCCCTGTGCATCATATTCAAGCTGGCTCCTAAACCTTGGCCCTGTAGCTGCCACAGGCTGTAGCACAAGGGCACAGAAGCCAATGAAGTGTCCCAGAGGGCACTGGAGGGTCATGATGCTGGAGGAATCAGAGGCAAAGCCATCACAGGCACAGGGGTCTCTGCTGTGCCACTGGCAAGGGGCTATGGGGAGGTGAGGTGAGCTGCTGAGAATGAACTCATAGGCAAGCTCACGGATTAGCTAGAGAAAGAATCCATCTCATTTCTGGATTCATTACAGACCCTGGGAGAAAATCCTGTGAAATAAGTTAGGCAGCTCTCTTTCTCATGTTTCAACTGAACTGTCCCTTTGTAACTGGTTTCTTGCCATCTGTAGTGATCCCAGCATCAAGTCTGCTGTTGTGTGATCTAACATCTGCAGCAGAGGTCAGAAACTTGGTTAACAAAACATGCAATCTCTACTATTCATTAGGATTTACTAGTGGAATTATCAAAATAATCCTAAAATGCTAATGTTTTATTTATAGTGATACCTGAAAGTCTAGCAGAACCTCCTGAAAAATTCATTAGGTTTGGATACCATGTGAATTTTATTTCAGGCATTATGCTTTTAAATGCAGCATCATAGCTTTTTAAAAAGTGCATATTAGCTGTAATAGGCAGGCAATGCAATTAATGCAAAGAGGCTCCACATCTTTTATTACAGAGGATTCTGGGGTTTTAATTTTGGGTTTAAACAATTTAAAAAAACGCCTTGAAGGGGTTTGAGTAAGAGCCCTTCAAAATGAAAAATTATTGTCTTAGCTGGTTTTGGATGAACTACTCTGGTAAAAACAGTATTGTTTAATTTTAATTTTGAATTAAAGACCTGTAAAGCTGAGTAATACACAGGCTAATTCTGACCTGAGCTGTACTTCTGCTCATCTGAGTGCTATAAAAATGTATTAAAAGAGGAATTATTTTGTACACTGTGCTGTACTTCAACATTTAATTCTCAATAGGCTATAAAATAATTTCCAAGATAATGAAATTACAAAAGAATTTTAATTTCATTTTCAATCCCTTATCATCACAAATTACTAAGAGAAGATGGTCAGAAGATGACTACTGATATTGCTACTCTCCCTCGTCTGATGACCAGGGCTTTTTGACTGAAATACCTCCAAAAGACTTGTAGGCAATTTCAATAAGACATAGGGCAGAAGATCCTGAAATATGCAGCTGGGTACATCAGTTTATGCTTTATGAAAACACTGCTGTTAGAAAGGATTCTGAGTGGAATAGACAAAATAATACTAAATAGTGAAAATAAAAACCAGGTAAAACAGTAATAATAAATATCATCACAGAAAAGGTTAAAGGTAAAAAGACAAAATCTTATACACCAAGTGTCAGATCAATAAAAAATTAACTATGTTTTGGTGCTATTTCAAAGAAAAAAAATATGCTTTTCCCTGAAAATTGTAAAATATTCAAGGGTGAGTTCTTTTTTTCTTCCTCCTGGGCCAAAGTCCACAGTTGTTGTTCAAGCCAAATTTTCACTAGAACCAATAGAAGCTTTCAGACTTACTTTCTTTTTCACAGTTAGGCAGAGGCAGAAGCAGAGGCCTTACAGGGCTGACACAAAAGTTTCTGACCTGTTACAAAGCAGATCTTAATATAATTCTTCCATGAATACAGGGTGCATGGCTGGATGTACAAATAATTTTAAGCTTCTGCACATTTAAAAATGTGAGCTGAAGTTAAAGACTAAGATATTTGTAAAGCCTCAGTAAATGAAGAGAATCTCCTCAAAGATCAAGGAATGAAATTTCCAAGAAATTATGTCTCCGAGAGTAGATTTCTATTGGAGAAACAATGACCCTAGGTACCTAAAATGTGTTCAAATAGAAATGTCTAGACACATGCATACACACACCAAAAAATATCCAAAAAATTCCCTGGACAATTGTCTAAGCAGTTTCCCACACACACTTCAGCACACACTGTTAGATTGAGCATATCTTGCTTAAGCTCAAGTTCGATGCAAAGCACAACAGAGCAGGTCAGGGAATTATCAGGGAAAGACCTTCAATTATCTCATGCAAGCAAGAGATAGGACCATTCCACACCCTCGGGAATGCAGGCTCTTTCACTTGCAGGAATGGGCAGGGTATGGTGGGTGAGAGCAAAGCAAAACACTCTGCCTCCTGCAGCAGCCTCCAGTCCTGGCCAAGCACTGTCCGAGCTCCTGAGAAAACCACCACATCTGGATGACCACCATAGGGACCTGTGACCTTCATCTTCTATGGGTGACCATCTCTGTGATCTAAAGCAGGTCACGACCTGCTCCCTGAGCTGTGATGTAACTTCTGAGAAGGAGCACAACCAGAGGCCTTGACCTCTTCTTGTACTGGATCGTACCCACATAAATCAGCATTATGCATTACAGTTCTCCCATCACCCAGCAACAAGACCGTGTGATTCCTAAGTTTTGGTCCCACTTCCAGTTCCAGTTGGTACAATTTATCCAATGACTTGTAAGAATAAAATATGTAAAAACAGAGGCTAAGTGAAAATAGAGGAAAAGAGAAATAAAACAATGTATGAAATTTTGTAGAGCTGGACACAGTCCAAGCCTGCAGATGAACTTTCCCACAGCCCTGGTCAATGCTTTGGGTTCTGCCTCCTCTAAAAAACAGAGAAACTAAACTAGATAAGTCAGACAAGGGAAAACATAATGGAAACGTGTCTTGCTTGTTTGTTTCAGAAATACAGCTATAGTACTCAGTTTTGCAGTGATTTATACCTGCTTAGCAGATGCCTACTTTAAGCTCTCATACTTGTTCCCAAATAACCTGTGAAGATAAGTCAGGAGTGCTCTTCCAGCTGGGGACATGATTCATATTTCATTCCTTGTGTAATACTTCTGCACTCTGTGTTTAACAGGTTTCTGTCCTTACTTTATTTAGTTTAGTACAACTTTTTAGGCTAACACAGATAAATTTATGAGTCACACTTATTTATGCCCCTAAAACAGCTCTGTTGTGATGTATGTAATGGATACTGAAAGAGAAGTGGTTCCAGAAGCTGCTCAGGCGTCTGTGTATCCGTGCCAAATTCCACATTATATTTATCTCTCAGCTATCACCCAAACACAGGCTCAGTTCATACTAAACACGCTTTGTGTTTCCACAATATTTTCTCTTAACTACATCCATAAAATACAAATTGCAAATTACCTTTACCTTCTGTCACTTCTCTTTACCAGCTCTTCTCCATTTCCTTTCTTTCTTTGCTTTATTCATTCTAATGTTGCCACATTGTATAAAAGTTAAACTAAAGAAGAATCTGCCTTCAGGTGTAACTGCCTTTTCCCTCCACATTTAACATGTCACTGATTAAATTACAGGCCAGGTGGTCCCATTATGTCTTATGGGAGTTCAACGGAACTGAATGGTTGCAGATAGAAATGGCAATGAGAATAAGAAGTGATTTGCCAAAAATTGGACCAATGATGAACAAAATATTTTAACATCTACAACTAACTTGCACAGTATGACACTTCCATTCAAAACTATGGCCACTGACAATATCATTGATTCTGTTTTAAAGATATAATCTCTGTGTCATTTTCTTATCCCAAAGAAGCCAAGTCCTTCAGAGAGATTCACAAGTTTATTTGGTTTAATTTCAAAGCAAGCAGACTTCCCAAGGTTCTTTAAGCTATTTACATAGGTTCCCCCAGGAAGAGAAAACCCTTTGGGAGATATAAAACTGCCAAATAAGAATGAAGGTTGTTCATAACTAACTTGCATTAGTCCTGAAAAAATCAGGAACTAGGTAACTTTATAAGACATTAGGCATAGGTGAGTGTGATGATTTAAGAGATATGGATTTGAAGGGTGGAGTATTCTATGCATAAGGAATTGGCTGGATGATTGTAGCCAGAGAGTAGTGTTTTAACAGCTCTATGTCCAGGTGGAGGCCAGTGACGGCTGGTGTTGCTCAGATCCCTCCCTTGGGACAGGTGCTCTTCAATATCCTTTCAATGTCATGGACAATGAGATCAGCAGCATCCTCAGTAAATTTGCAGATGACACAAAGCTGAGTGGTGCAGTTGAAGGAAGGGATGCAATCCAAGGGAACCTGTACAAATGTGAGAAGAAGCAGGTCCAAATGCACGGTACTGCAGTGGGTCAGAGCAATCCCAGACATGAGTATAGACTGGGAGGAGAACTCACAGAGGGCAGCCCTGCAGGAAGGACTTGGGGTTTCTTGTGGACATGAGCCAACAATGTGTACTCGCAGCCCAAAAAGCCAACCCTGGCCCAAAAAGCCAACCCCTACAACAAATGTAGCCAGCAGGTTGAGAAAGGTGATTCTTCCCCTTTCCTTTGCTCTTGTGAAACTTCACCTAGAGTGTTGCATTCAGCTCTGGGATCCCAATGTAGGAAGATCATGAACTTGTTGCAATGAGTCCAGAGGAGGGTCACAAAGTTGATCAGCTGGCTGGAGCACCTCTCTCATGAAAACAGACTGAGAGTAAGGATTGTTCAGCTTGGAGAAGACCCATGGGAGATCTTATAGCACCTTCCAGTGCCTAAAGGGGGCTTTTAGAAAAGAAGGAAAGCAACTATTTACATGGGCATATAGTGATAGAATAAGGGAGAATGGTTTTGAGCTAAAAGAGGAGATTTAGATTAGATGCCAAGAAATACCTTACTCAGAGGGTGATGAGACTCTGGAACAGGTTTCCCGGTAAAGTTCTGAATGCCTCATCTCTGGGACAGTTCAAGGTCAGGTTGGATGCATCCCTGAGCAACCCGACCTAATGGAAAATGTCCTTGCATACAGCATAGGGGTTGGAACTAGATAATCTTTAAGATCCTTTTCAACTCAAGCCATCCTATGACTCTATGATTAAAGAAAGAAAGTTTACTGGAATTTATTTTTTTGGCGATACCAAGCACTGGTACAGATTTGTGTCAAAGAGCTTTTCATCCTCACATCAGTTCTAGTGTAAATGAACATCTGGCCTGGCTGTCAAAGACACAGGGATTCAATAGGAAATGCATTAGCAATAGGCCAGGTGGCTGGAAGAAAGAAAACCAAACAAACAAACAAACAAAAACCCCCAAATTCATGTGATCTAGGTAGTAGAACTATGATTTAAGGAGTTTTGTCTATAAGCCATGCTGAAAGGATTTTTATCCCAGTTTGCGTAGGGTTGGCACTGAGTTCCCAAACCTGTACTTGAATGGGACCTTAATGACCCACTGCTTGAGCCTGATTTTAAAGACTTATAATATGTATGTTCTTGTTATTTTTTCTTGTTTGGATAGGGAGCAAAGAGCTGGTGTTTCCTCAGTTATGAACATGCTAATGTTCATAATTCCTTTAAAAATATGCTGTTTCCATTTCAGATCTAAAGTTTTATATTTTCTGAGGTCTCAGGTAGTTGTTAGGAGCAGTTAATACTCAGTTCGTATTTTTACACTCATTAAACAAGTTTTAACATAAATTTTAAGTTGGAAAGCCACCAGAAAGCCAGAAGATTATTATGTTTTACTTTCAGCAGGACATCACCACAGAAACGTCTCAGAAATTTCTGTTTGAACTGTGGTATATGTTTCAGAGGGACACTCAATCCTAAAATAAAGGGTCCACATGGTGTAGAATCAATCACATTCCTAGGTAAGTTATGTCTATGTTTAACTACCATCCGTGCTAAAAATCAGTTCCGTGCTTCAAATCTAAATTTGTCTTGACTCAGCTTCCAACTGCTGAATCTCATTATGTTTTTTTACAGATAGATTAAAGAACTGGCTATGAGAAATCTGTTTCTCAGGTAGATACTCACAGACCAAAATCAAACCATCTCTTAGCATTCTTTCAGCAAAGTAAGTAGATGAATCTTCTTACGTTTCTTAGTATGAAATATGTTTTTCAAACACAAAATCTTTCATTGAACTGATTTACTGCTTCTCACTATTCATAGTGCTTTTAAACTGCAGCACTGGAAAGCTCTCCTGTGTGAAATTATCAGTTGTGCTGACTGTAACTATTTTAAATATAATTATTATTAGGGTCTTTACAATCTTTTATGTGTGTCTCTTGTTTAGAGACATCTGAAGTTTGACAGAACCAGACAGATAAGTTGCAATGCTCTTAGATGCTAGTTTGAAGCTAACCACAGAATATCAATCTCAGCAAGAGGCCAGTTGTTTTATGTTATTTCTGTATTTCCTGGTGGGTAGATAAGAAAATGTGTTTGGGAGACAAATGTATCTAGGGGAGGTGAACAACTGTGCTGCTAGATGTTCTTTTTGGTGCTGAACTTCTGACAGTCCACATTTAGGCATGGACAACAGAACATGTAAGAGAAGCTGGAGCTGGACTGAGAGATCACCTGTTTTGCATACAAAATCCAAGGGCAAGCTTCTTGAACTGTGTGTAAAGAAAAGATAATACTCATATTAGATCCATACAGCCCTCTCCTCTCATTGCTGCTGCTGCTGCTGAGGAAGGTGTCAGCTGCTCCACTGAGACAGAAGGAGTTTTTACATCCCCTCTTCACCCACATAGTATTTTACTCACAGCTCTTCATTTTAATTAGGTTATCTTACCATCATACAGTTTGGCCTACATGTCTGGGAAGGTTTGAACCAGAGCTAATAAAACAAAGTAATTTCTGACAAAGATGATAGGCATCTTTACTTTTTTGTCTATTTTTTACTTTGTAAAAATAGTTTGCAAAGAAAAATGGAAAAATTTCTCGGTTTTGAAATTAAAATAAAACAGAGGTTGTGGCATATTTTTTCTTTGTCTCCTTTATCTGCTCTCACAGAAATTGTGCTCTCTCTTTACAGTGACAAAATGAAAATATAGGTCATACTAAATAGATCCTTATCTAAATGGAAAGGACAATGTCTCTGTGATACAAAAAAGACAAAACTACTTTTGGCAAAAAAGCACCACCTCCCCAAGCAAAAATGCATGTGTTGAGATATCAAGACCACACACAGCTTAACTAGTGCTGTGCTATTGATCTTCCCAAATGTCTGCAGCCTGTGCCAGCTATTCCTATCACTGCTAAACTTGGCTTTACCCTCTTGAATTCACTCCTTCCCACCTTTATTTGCACTTGTCAGTGAGAGAAATAGTAGCTGACAGAAGGAAATTGTTTGTGTCATCTATATCAGAGTTGAGCTCAGGCTCATTTGTATTCTCAGTTAGGTACTTAATGGGCACTTGAACTTGAGGTGTCATGGTTCTCTCATTGAGAGTCCTGTGGTGATACCCTCGGTTCAATTCCCTCTGTTCCTCTGTTTCTTTGTGAATGAATCTGCAACAGCATCAAAATGCCAATTGCTGAAGCCATGCAACACCAGGAAAGGTTTTCACTACTGTCACTGGACACAGCAACAAATACACATCAATATAATCAGGATTTTTAGTGACCCAAATCCAGCTCCACTACTCCAGATCAGTGCATTAATTTCAGAAAGGCTAGAGAACACCTTTAAGGGAAAACAAAGGGAAGATACTAAGTGCTAATTGTTCAGCACAGTACATGGTAATTAACTTAGCCATGCAGTTCCCATTACTGTTAATAGGAATCAGATGGCTAGATCCCTGTGCTAAAAATGAAGTTTTAAATAGATATCTGCATGTGTGCCAAGCACTAAGAATCAAGGTAGCAGAAAATCTCGGTGAGGAAGATCCAAACACTGAAGGCACTGAACGTATCTAGAAAGGTTACAGAAGGACTTGTGAAACTGGGGCAAAATTGTACTATGAGATCATTTACTGGAAGTAGTTTTCTCACAAATTGGATAAGGTTTTAGAGAACAACATGTGCACTAGCTGGGAACAGAAGTCTTCAAAGGCAGGGGAACAGCTGTGCTTATGCAGAAGACATGAGGAGAATGGGGGCAGGCTGTAACAGGACCACACAGGAGTACACAGCCTTGACTTGCTGCCTAGGAAACTCCACAAAGACATTTTGTGGTGGGACAGAAAACGGCATGGTGAATGCTGTTGAATTTATAACTGATTCTCAAGCCTGGTTTACTGGCCTAAACTCCTTCAGAAGACTGGGATAATACAAGAACTACTTACTCTCTACACGTGGCAAATATATGCTGCAACATATATATTGCTCATTAAAATTTCAGAATATAGGCAAGCCATTCAAAGCAAAGACCTGAAATCAATTGAATTTTTAAAATTCAGACCAATATTTTGTTAGATATATTCCTTATACATAAATATAAAAATGAAGATGATAAAGACATACATATTTTTTTTCATTGGAGGTCAGCTCTGCTGAAACAAAGGATATCAAATCTACAGTCTGGAGTTATTTTAATGTTGTTGATAATTTGTTATGTACAATTGTTACTAAAACTATATTGTATTAATTTCCACATAATAATTTAGCCCAAATTAAGGTATTTACTTTACTAGATGGCATCAAATAACGAAACAAGGCTCAGGGTCTGGAGAACAAGGACTACTAAGTTGCCATGAAAAGTGAGAAATCTGTGCCCGAGTCTGGACATTTATTGACTCAGATACACAAAGGGAAAGGAATAAAAACAAAATAAAGAGTCTTCTGAAACTGAAATAGAGTTTCTGCACGAAGGAAAAATAATACTGTATCAAAACGTTTTTTTCAGAGACAGGATTTTGGATACACTCTCTGATTCTGTCTAGTAATCTTTCTTCATCAGGATGAAAGAGTTAGTTCTGTTGTTCAGGTATGAGCTCTGAATGATAGTTTCTTTTCCTGTCTTTGAAAAAACAGGCAGACATGGTTACAAAAGGGAAAAAAGATACACAAAGGTGAAGGAAATACGGTTTTTATTGATGTTCTCAGGCTTCGTGGCAGCTGTCAAGTTACAAACAGACCATTCTGGGCTGCCAAAGACAGCTGGGATGCCCTTACCCTGAACTTTATCTTGCTATTATCATCTGAGTAGGCTGATCAGGGTACTTGCCCAGCCAGACTCCTCCAGACCACTTTTTCTTGCCTTTGGGATGCAATGAAAGGGTGGAAGGGGTATTGGCTCACTTACAGGCATCTCAGCATGAGCCTGGGACAAGCCCTGTTCTGCTGCTGTGGCATATTCAGCACCTGCTCTACACCTCCTCTGAAATCACCCCTGTGTGCATAGGCTTGTGCTCAGGCTCAGCTCCAGTGATGAGGCCAAGCCTTTCACGAACACAGGTGATTGCTTTTACACCAGTAGATTGGACAGGTTGTTGACAAATGTCAAGATACAATGCAAGCACATATTCCTTCCCCCCACCCTCCCCCAAAATGAGGTAAGCACCTCTCTACTGCTTTTTAGGGACAGTCCCAGGCCTGTGTTATCCATTCAGCTATGTCCAGATATTGCCAGTGAGAGAACTAGCTGAGCCTGGCCACTGCTGCTGATGTGCCAGCAACACCCTGGCTGTACCTGGCCTGGTTTGGCTTACTAGAACAGGCAAAAACAAAGAGATTGGTTGGAGGCTCTGATCTGGAGAGTTACAGGATGCCACATGCTGGCTGCACACCAGAGGCTGCAAGGCAGCCACTCCTCAGGACCTTGCTGTAAGCCCTTGAGTTCCTTAGGCAACCACTGCCAGAGCATTTGAACCAAGAATGATTTTATTACAACTCTGAATTCAGAACAGTACTAAGTTCTGTGAAGCAATACCTCTGAAGACAGACATCCAAGTATCAAGATCTATAAAGGACTTCAGTGTGGTGAAACTGAGCCATGCTTTTAGGTGATGATGTTTGGCCTGTTCTTTCCAAGACATCAGGATTGTGCTTCCCAGGAGCACAAACAGCATCAAATCAGAATACTTCTTTCTTTACCCTCTTTTCTGCCTCCAGTAACTCCACATTAATTTCACCCTTGTGAAAGACTAGGACACTCTTAAGAGTGCAGAATATGCAGTTTTAAACTCAGACTCAGATGTCACACTTGCTAGGCAGGTGCTGTGTAGAAAACACACAGCTCTTTCTCCATCTGGGTCTCTGAAGAGAGGGAAGGAGCTAGTGAACCACCACAAAGGGATGAGCTAGCACCACAGAGTAGAAGGATGCTTTTGTGCTACATTAAGTGCTAAATTCTGAGATATGGGTAATTTTATGAGAGAAGAGGAATTTAAGACACCATTCTCCTTTCTGAACATTCGCTTCGGACTAGCTTTGGCTTTCTCCCAGTCGCTGTGGCCACTTCCTCCATTTGTTGCACAGGGCTGTGGGTGCTTTTGGGCTATGTGTACTCCACCCCTAAAACTGCAAGCCTTGCTAACCCTGCAAGGCCCATGCTTCTTTGTGCATTTGGGTCTGACTGTCCTTGCTTCCAGTTACCTCTCAACTGAGCAGCAAAAGCCATTTAACAGACCAGTGAGCTTGGTCCTTTCAAGTCAGTCGGAAATGAGTTGCCCTCAGAAACCATTCTTCCCTTTTGTCCTCTCATCAGGATTTTGCAGTTATCCTTTTTCAGTCCTAACTGTGGCTATTTAGAACTTGAGCCTTTTGTACTGATATGTCACTGCCACAGAAGTGGGCAGATTTGATTATCTTTCTGATCCTTGTGAGTAATCTCATTTCAAACTTTGACCTCCCACAGGCACCTGCTCCTTTTGACATCAAAGCCAGCTCTTTATCACGGAAGTAGCTTAGCCTTATGGCAAAATTATCGATCGCAGATGACTTGTATGCTTTCCCTGCTGTGCTTTATCAAAAGCCGATCCATTCTTTTGTTGCTTCTTTTGAAAATTAGGTTGAATTTGTTACTGTCTCAAGTAGCTGGCTCTATGCTGGCTTATAACTTCTCAGGAATTGTCTCCATCTCTCTTTTTGCATGCCTGGCTACCCTTCCACACACTCTGCACCACTATTGCTCAGTGCCTCAAAGGCAGGGTGAGACATTGCCCAGGATCTCCCTTTTTAATCCAAGCTTTGTGGTAGGGTGCAGTTGCTGCCCACCGTAAGTCTCTGTCTGTACTCAACAGACCTGCTCTCTGGAAAACAGCTCTCCTGTGGGAAAACAGGCATGGTCTTCCTCTAAACCTGAGCAAACCACTGGCTTTACTTTCTTTCTCGTTCTCTTCCATTTCTTTTGGATGCACCACAGGGCAGAATGCACCTCATCACCTGTATGAGCTGTCACTTGTGACACAGACATCCACTGCTGTATCCAGTGCCTAGTGTGATTATGTTTGTGTTGCCATATACACAAATGTCTCCAAGAAGGCTCACCAATATCTTAAACGATAATCTATCACAATTGACAAGTTCTCATTTTTTAGGTAATAGGTCTAATTCATCTGGCTGCGATCAGTTACTTTTCTTAGTAGAATTTTCTTCTATTTTGGCCAGAATCCAATTATTCTTTTCTGGAGCTAATGATGCGTTGAATGAATGTATCTGTTTACCAATGCCAACCTCTTCTATCAAATAAAATTACTTTTGCTACCTTCATCTACTCAACAATTTTCTTAGACTTTTCCTAAAAGGGTAATGACAAGTTTGATACTGTAAGCCAAAAATTAAATAACTACCTTATGCTCTAGCTTCAAGATCTTATTTTAAGTAGTCTATTCTTCTAGTTTTAAGAAATTGCTCCTGACAGCCTTTCCCCTTCAGTGCTTTATTCCATTCAATTTCACTTACAACGTTCTGCCTGCTTCCAAAGTCTTAGGGAGTAAGTGACCATTGAATGTTGACTCTTCAAATCAAGCTTGAGCTGCAGAGCAAAACACAGAGAAAAGAACATTTTCTGGCAATGTTTTCTGCCCCTTTATACAAAAGGGCTCAACATGGTGCTTCCCCAGAATTAACTCAAGCCCATATCTCAATTAGAATTTTTCTCCAGTTGTAGGATTGGCATGGCTTTATAGAGATAGCTGATGACATTGCACAGGATGAAATGTGAGCTAGGGGAACATGAAGTTTCAGTCTGTACATCTGGCAAATCAGAACTCCATAGGAAGAACTGCCTGCCCAGCAAGTGTCACCTGCTGAGAGTGATACTGCAAACCATGGCCCCAGACTCCCCTAAGTCTGGCTATGACTGCTTATTTTAGTGCCTTCATTATCATCTGCATTTATTGTCAGAATGTGGAGTTAAAGCTGTAACTGCTTTGACTTTTTTTTCTTCTTTTTGTAAAAGTGCCAATGATAAGATGTTACAACAATTGAGAGTGCTGAAGTTTTAGGACTAAAGAAGAATAGAGTGTAGCTGAACAATAGCTTTCAAAGGTTTTTTAAAATAAGCCATGATTCTTATGCTCAAATGCATATAAACAAAAGAAAATAGCATGCTAACAATAAATGGAAACATTCCCACTATCTCAAATCTCATAAAACATATGAATAGATGCCTGCATAAAACTACGAAGTATCTCCTTATTTGAAGAAATGGGAGACATGTTCAAGTACTTTTTAGCTAAGAGAAATGAAGATATAAAAAAGTTAAAATTTACATGTATTTATTTCTAGAAATAAGAAGAAAAGTATAAACACACATATGTGCACATTGCTGTGAATCTTTCCTCACTGCTCTTAATGTGCTACTTGTCTGCACTGAACAAAAGTTCTGTCAGAATAGAGACCCTACCTACATACAAATGCAGCACTCTGAACAGTGTGTCCACTGTTTGGTGGTGTTTATGTCTCTGATACATAACAAATATAATAAGTTGGACATCATTGATAGGAAATACTGCTTTCAAAACCTAGAAAATGAAAAAAAATCTGATTTCAAGATGGATATTGAGAATAGATTTTGAATCTCTTTTCACATTAAATGATCTGTGACACTATTCCAAATTTACTTTTTTTTTCAGTTCAAATTCTGTATTTTTTTCTTATCTTTTAAAATATTACCAGCATAAATAAGCCAGGCAGAAGACACAACCATCCCACTAGGATCAGTTTTAGAAGGTTATACTATAATCACATTCTAACATTTAACACAACACACAAATTTGAGACAATTACAATTCTGGGTCAAATCCAAAACTGATTTATAAGAGAAAAAAGTTAGGCTTTTTATACATAATTGCACCCTCAGGAATAAAACAAAGCATAATAAGGTGATAAGTTGTAAATTACACTAAAATATATGTTCACCTTCAGGGCTCTTCACAGCTTCAAAGCAAAGCCCATTTAAAATAAAGGAAATTTTTACTGAATTTGGTGGTATTTGGATTCAAAATGATCATAAAATCCTTTCTATATTATTTTAATGGAATCAATTGCACCTAGGAAGAATAAGGGACCCTGAATTTTTTTAAGTTGTCCCACGCTTTGCACATAGTTAAAACTGACAAAATGGTGAGGTGACAGGTTTTTTCTCTTCTTCCCTCCAGGTAAGAAGTTAAGTATGACAGTCATTAAAGGACTTCAGGCACTTGATGGATTTGGATGCAGATACATCCATTTGTATATTTTCCATTTCTCTTTGGATTTTTCCTCTAGCCAACTGTAATGAAAGCTATCGGCTCACGCTTCACTTTCCTCCATGACATAAAAATCCAGGCACAATCTACCCAAGTAAAAAATCCCATCTTTGGTGGTATCTATTAAGAGGTCCTTTAAAAGCCCTCTGAGCATTTAGCATCCACCAGTAGCAATCACCACCAGCACTGCTGTTCCCACTGGTGCAGGCATGGAGAGGTGATGCCATCACAGCCAGAATAGTGGCCTGATCCATATGTGCTGACAGCCCACCTGTGGTCACACACCCATGGTCACATACCCGTGGTCACACGCCCATACTTTTTTGTTGGTCATGCTGGCTCACAAAACCCAGAAGAGTGCACATATTTTAGCTGAAATCTTTGTATCTCTAGCAAATTTTAAAGCTTTACATAAAGTGCTAGTCTACCTTGTCCAGAACTGCCATTTGGAGACGGGAAAACTGAAGTGTCCTGCCCGCAGGACACCTTCCAGATTCACAAATGACCTCAAAGTGATTGGCTGCTAGGGCAGATGGCCAAGCAGAGGGTAGCCCCTACAAAACATGTGCTCTCATAGTACACATGAGGCAGATCCAAGTGTTTTCTGGAGGCCCGAAGAGTTGGCAGAGAGATCCCCTGTGACTGTTCATTCCCACCACTACAGCCACCATCTCTTGGTCAGGGGACTGCTGAGTACTCTGTGGTCGGAGCGGAAGAGAAGAGTAGGTAGGAAAAGGGTTCTTGTGTCTGAGCGTAAAACCCAGTAGGAGCCAAGAGCTGGATAACATTTACAGACAAGACCCTCAAGATAAAGCAGCTCTCAGTTCTCAGTCTTGCAGAATGCCATTTGACATCTGCTTTCAGCAAGGCTTTGGTCCCTCAGCATGAGATAGCTGATCCTTGCCTTTGGGGTGCAGTGGATCACAATGCATGCTGCTGAGGCACTGAAGTTAAGAGTGCTCAGAAAGCTCAAAAAAAAGCAGGACAGTCCAAGTCACAGAGTTATCAGAGACTTGGCTGACCTTTGAGCCAGTACCTCTGCTCTGTGCTGTGTGATCAACACTAACTGCTGAATAAATGTAGCTGTGTCCTAAGCAATTTGTAAACACAGTTGCAAAAAAAAGTCATACAACACATTTTCATATTTTATGTAGTTTCAGTCAGATAGTAACTAATTTCCATTATTCTTCTAAGTGGGAAAAAGATATTCCAATATAATGTTACAGAAGAATTAGAGCACATGAGTAACGGGCATATTATGGGTTATCCATGTTTGCTATAGATATACATACGTATACAAAATCTAATTTGGGTCTAAGACTGTTAACCTATTCCTTCTGCCTTGATTTTCCTCATGAGAGAATTTCCCCTTTTGGAGATGGAATAATGATTATCCTTAAGAAATGCACTCTTTTTTGAACACAAGTTCAAAAAACTGTGGTTTAAACATTATCAGAGCCCTTGAAGCCAAATAACTGATTCATTCTGGCATTTTCATCATCTTTGAAAACTCTAATGAATGCTTGAATAAAATAAAAGTCTTGTATTAGCATTTATTTTATTTAAGTGCCTTGGGAGTGGAAATTAGTGACTTACATTTTATCACTCAACCTTTTCCTTAATTCAATTCAGATGTTTGTCAGCAGCATTGAACCTCCTTACATAAGCATGAGATGCTGGCTTTTTACAAAATTATTCTGTGATAAAATATAGTTACCAAGGTTTTTGCATGTATGTCAAATTAATTATGACCCTTCCTTTCCTTGCATTGAAAATACATGGTTATCTCAACCATAAACATTTTATCTGAAGGGCAGTACAGCACTCTGGCAGGCAATGTTTCCCACAGGTGCTTCCCTCCCTTTTTTTCCAAGATATGTCATCACAAAGGCCTCCTCTTCTGTGGAAATTGCACTGCTACTGGAGAGTGACACAGAAGATTTGCTTAAAAAACCTGATTTAAATTTATACTTTTATAACACCAGATATACTCTTACAATTTTATTTTTTTAAGAGTGCCTGTGTGTGTGCACATATATGTAGGTTTCTTTTGTCTTTGGCTGTTTACTGTGCAAGAAAGCAAGTAAAGCTAATCTAGTTCACTAGATCCTGTGCCTGGTTCTCAGGCTGAACTCTCTGTACATGGAGCCAAATGAAATATCTCACGGACGCCAAATGCCCACTAAGTTGACTAGGAAGGATTTAAGAGTGCTTTTGAGGGAAGTTATGGGCTAGCCTTCCTTAGTTGGCCTCCTTAGCAGTCCGTAATCCAATATTGTGCCTTTGATAGGAGTCTTCGGTCTTTTTTTTAATTGGCAGAAATAAAACTCCCTAATTCTCCAATGATTCCAGGATCACAGAAATCCCAGATCCTCCATTCCCTCTACTTTGACATCTTTTATAAGGAATTTTAATTGTCAAAGAGCAATCAGCAAACAGACCAGATAATCCTTTCAAATATTGGCTGAGAAAGTACACATGGATTCCTACACTGTACACATACAGGCATGTCTGCTGCATCATTCCAAATCTGTGCTGTATTTTTTTTTCCAATTTTACTACTTTATTCTTAGTCTGCAACAATTAGGAAAAGAATAGAAGAGAAAAATTAGTCTGGTATATGTGGCAATCTGCATCTACTTTCCTATAATAAAATCTGAGTCTTTAAGAAATAGGCTATTAAGTTTCATCTTCCAGCAATATTTTTGCTCATTATTTATTATTATAGGCTGAATTTCCTTAAGGAGCCTAAAAGATTTTGCTGTCAAAATGTCAATTAAATTAAGAAAAATGTTTGCACTTAATGCTAGTGATTTCTCTTAAAAATTTTGTTCTTCATACATAATAAATAAGACACTATTAACCATTCCTGCCTAACATCATTATTTGATTTCCCAGAGGAGCATGATGACAGAACTGACTCTCATCTTAGGGTGACTTTCAAAAGAGGAGACAACATTAGAGACCTCACCTGAGTGTGTGACTTTAGACACTTAAGAGGCAAGGTAGATAAAAGTTTGTTAAATGAAAAATGGATGGCCTTTTCCTCACAGACTGGAATGTATTCCCCTTGATGAGAAAGGAAATTGTGATGGGAATCTGGGACATCCTGAAATCTTAATGCAGGAGTAGGGCTCCTGAGTAGCAACTCATAGCAAGCCAGAACCGAGCAGCAGTTCACTGCTTATTAAAGCATTAGTAGAGTATTGAATTCTAGCAGCAGAAATTACTCATTTTTTGGACATAATTTATTTCTTTTCAGGCAGCCACTGACTCTGAAATTCCACTTGTATGAATTTTGGATTTGTTCACTGAGTGGGAGTCTTCTATTTCTTTAATTTGTGAATTTGGGTTCAGTAATTTCAGTTGTGTGTTTCTTTGCTTATTTGCTTTGATTTGCTTAAAAGTGTGATTCCCTTTGGGATCCCTGGACTCCTGTCAGCTGAACAAACTGTAAACCCTGGTCTCCCACTATACACTAGGTACAGATAAAGTGTCTCTTCCCAAAGCCAGAACACTTATGGGTACCACATTTGCCTCTTCCAGAATGAAACTGTAAAAGGTAAAAGTAAGAGTCGATTTGCATTTCTGAAAATTATTTTTCAAAAAGCAATGTAATTTTGGATTCAGACATTTGAGGGTTTTTTTTTTTCTTTCTGCCATGCACTGGTTCAGCTATCTGGAAATTGGAAACTAGGGGGTGGTTTGGCTTTTTGTTTTTTAGCAGACTCTGCTAGTATTTTCTCACCTTATCAAGTAATCTATTCTTACAGGTATGCAGAGTTTCATAAATTTTCTCTACATAGAGTGAAAGGGCTCATTAGTTAACTGAGCCCTGCCTCAGTTGGAGGAAACAAAAAGAATAAAAAAGACTACAAATAAGCAAGGACATTTGGACAGGAAACAGGTGAAAAGGAATCTTTAAAGTATTTCAGATTAACTCCAAAAATAAAAGCAACATAAACCAAAGTGTTTTCTGATTTAACTTATAAAATAAAAATTGGAAATCTGTTGAGTAAATAAATGAAACATAGAATCCTGCATCTGCAGTCTATCCATCTGTTGCCCTGCCTCCAGCTGCAGTCACCTCAGATGTTGCTGAATTACATGGAAAAAAAATAAAGGCAAACAAAGACATGAGCCCTGAGAATACATCTCAGTGCATAAAGGAAATCTTTTCTCTTCACTGATCCCCTGAAGTCTTGATAAATTTTGGTTGCAGTGGTTGTCTTGACACAGAGCTCCAGGTGTTATGGGCAGTCTTGGGGTTTTGCATAATTTATTATCCTTTCACTGGTCCACAGAAAGAGGACATTAATAAAGGATTTATAAATTTATAAGCATTAAGATTAGAAAGTACCAAAATAACAATTCCACCTAAGTCCCTGGACCTACTGGATGTAGAATTTGGTCCAGAGGTAGATTAAATTATATCTCGTAGAAGGATTTAATTATGTATATCTCTAAAGATTGAAATCCATGTTGAGTCATCCCTGTCCTGTCCCCCCTCCAGCCCTTTTAGAAGACTGTTACTTAGTTTAATTATTCTCTCTGCTAGCAATATATGACTAACTTCAAGGCCTAATTTGTCTAAGTCTTTGCAATAGATCTTGTCAGGTCTTTGTCAACAAGCTCAAAAAGACCCTGCTATTGGATCTCTTTGCCATGTGTGAGCACCTAGACATGATCAATCCACCTCTCTGTCTCCTCTCAGATAAGCTGAAGAGATTGAACTCTTTAAGCCTCACGTAGCACAACTTGTTTTCCAGCTGCCAGATCAAACCTCTCGAACCTTTCATCTCTGGCACTGTTATTAGGCTGCAACACTACCTTGGAATGTTCAAGAGCCCTTCAAAGGATTTTAGACTGACCATCTGATATTCACACTGAAGCACTGTCTGAGGGGATTTTGATATTTCTTTTGATTCAGGTCTTGGCTTTAAGAAGCTGATGGCTGTGGCTGTCTTAGGGCTCAGTAATGGCTTTGCCACAAGCAAGCAGGAGAGCAGCTCACTGCTATGGAAGGCAGATGTGCCTCCAGGTTTCTCTCTGCTATGCAAAAAAATATTCCTGGTACCATTTTTTTACTCTCTCTGTCCCAGAAAACACAGCTGTGGATAGATGAGTATAAGGAACAGCAAAGCTCTGCTTACACCTAATAAAATGCATTGTACAAATGAAGAAGGGAATGCAGCAGCCCTCAAGAAGTGTCTCTCTTCTACAGGTTACAAGCTTTAATTAAAAAAATTTTAAAAAAAAGTACTGCAGGGGACAAGAAGATAAATGCAGAAATGTGCATACACACATTTGGCATTGCAAATACAAACAAGTGTGATTTAGATCAACAATTTTCAAAACACTTTCATACTAAATTAGGGTCTAATGCATTTTCAGTGACATTTCAAATCATTCCCTTTTGGAAGGTATGCCCCAGAGTCCACAAATATGGAATGCCATTCCACGTTTTTCCACTGATTTATGTGAGTTCTAATCAGTTCCTCATTCTGTGAGGGTTCAAACTTCTAAAGATACAATTAAATTCACTACTTACTTTGTGCTAGCCTCTGACACCATTTCTAAATGAGATGGGGTGCTTTTTAAATTCATTTTACTGGACCTTCTAGTGAACTATAAGCTAATTTACAAGTAAATAATGCTATAATTTAGGAAATAGTTCACCATATATTCCCCCAAAGTTTTATACACTTTTCAAAGGATGAGTGGGCTTGAGTCAGAATAGAAGTGATTAAGAGCAATGAAATGCATTATGTGAAAGTTCCTGTACATGTATAGGTTTGCAGCTCTATAAAATTAAAGCTATAAAAACAATTAATATAAACTAAAAATAAAATCTTTGGTCTCATCTCTGATTTTCTCACATCTTCACTGTAGATTTCAAACACTGACAAATGGATCAGTGTTTCTCAAATAAGAGCTATGATTACAGATATTTTGTGCAAGGAAACAAAATACAATATCATTACACAGACTAGGTCCCTTGCTTGACAAGATTTTAATATACTTCTCACACGCACAGACTCACAGTAGCAGCTCAGTGCCATGTTTATTTCCTCACCTCACAGATGGAGCATGTTTTTTTCACCTTTCACATGATGCAGCACATCCCAAGAGAGATTTAAACCTCTTTTTCCTGACTCCCATGTTCATTTATCAGCATCTGACTTCATTGTTTTCTAAAGTCACCCCAGAGAAGGCAGTCTGAATATCAATTTGTAATAAACAGCAAGAATTTGTTGCTGTCAAGGTGTCACAGTGCAAAATAATACATGGCTTTTCCAGACACATCTGAAGCTTAAGCAACCTACCCAACAGTCCTCAGCCACAAGGAAAGAACCACATGTCACCAGCCCTGCTCCCTGTGTTTGATAGCTCTCCCCTCAGCTCTCTCAATGCAATCCTTTGAGGTGCTTATTCTACTTTTTGAAGCACACTGCTGAATCTGCAGTATCCAAACAGTATAATTAGCATGAGAAAATTCAGTACTGATAAAGTAAATGCTTTTTCTGAACAAACTTGTGTTGCTGACACCAAAGCCCATTTGGACACAAAGGAATATGTAAAGAGAAAGGGAATTCAGCTCCCCCTTTTTGTCCATCAGGATCTCAAAATTTGCAAAGTTCTGTCCATTGCTGTCTCAGGAGTAGAGGCTCCCAGCTCTGAGCAGCATGAGGTGGGACTGGAGCAATGCAGGGCGGAGCTGAGGGTTTGTCCCAGCACTAGGTGCAAGATGATCATATGCCCCCAAAACAAACCAAGAGCAGATATCACAAGGGTATAAATGCAGAGAGTCATGCAGTATTTGGCCATGAGTCCTCTTGGTCACTGGTCATGGCTTGGAGGAGAATTTGTGCAGCTTCCAGAAAACAGCTGGAGACCTGACTTCCCGCTCTCCTTTTAATGAAAAAAGATAAATTTAAGTCCCAAAATCACAGATGATCTCTGCAAGCTCTAGTGTAGGAGTTCTGAGTCATCAGCTTCCAAAGTCTCCCACATACCTAGTGTTCCAAGTGCTTTATCTTAACTCATGTTCCATCAATTCCTAATACTATAAATGCAACAAAATAAACCTTTGGCATGTTTGGTCTCTATAAAGATTGCAGTTACCTGGCAAACATAATAACAAAGTTAGCTTATTACAGCAGCAGCAACAGCCGCATAACAATTTGCATTCTAGATCCATGCCCTCACTTCCTATAACCTTCAGGTGTTCAAAAGAGGTGCCTCATACTGAGCTATTAATTCTTTATTTAGGCACCTTGACTTTAAATGTACTGAGTACCTCTTGGCTCTGATGAATGTCAAATAACATTCAGATTTAGAAGATTGCATGAATTTCTATTTTTTTGAGGTCTCTGGGTCTGTCCTTGAAGGAAGGACAACCTTTTATATATGTTTTTGTATATGTCTGTATTGTGCTCAATAATAGCATTAATTTTACCCTTATAATAATATCAATAACAACGTTAAAAGGAGACAGGGGTATGGTGTTTTAAAAGAAAAACAAACAAACAAACCAGGAGGAGAATGGCCCAAGCAGTTATTAAAAAGTTACCAGTGTTTAGGTTTCACGAGAAATACAAAATCTCCTATTGAAAGAAAGCCAGGTTTATTAACAGCTGATTTGCAATACAAACATTCAGAGAGACAGGTGTGCATTTATGTACTTTATCTTTTACATTTCAAGATTTGTCAATCACATTAATGTTTACATATTCAACAGTTACCTTGCACTTAACGTTTTCAGACTCAGATTTAAAAATGCAGACAACAATTTTTCTGTTGCATGATGCTTTTATTCCTTTGTTGCACACAAGAAACAGTCTTCTCAATAAACTACAGAGCACTGATGTCGTGGCTTCACAACAACAGTTGAAGCAGTAAGGCTGCACTTTCAGGTGCAGAGAGGGATTCATCATGTGGATGATTAGTACCTGAACATAAAATGTAGACAAAAATTTGAAACCATTTGGGAGCTAATGAAACTCTTATGTAGCTAGCAGGGAAATTCTCAAGGGCTTCAGAACAGGGAAGGAAAATAAATTGCTTGAAGTCACCCAGAGAGCTGTTACTAGGAACAACAAAAAGTTGAGTAGTCAACCGAGACAAGTTTGAAGAAAAAGTCTTTTTTTTTTAATTGGAAATGTCTTTTAATTGCCATCTTTCCTGAATCCTGACAAAAAGCAAATAAAGGTATTCAGCATAAATGAAGAAAGAAAGAAGGTTTGAAGGACGATGAGAGGGAGGGAATGTGAGAAAATACAATCTATCTGAGAGGGACTGAGGTGATGGCCAGGCAGGTCTTTTCAGCAGAGCAGAGTTCAGTGTGGTCCAGATGGAAGATCTCTGAAGGCATTTGTATTGTTCAGCTCTCAGCCTTGTTTTTTTGCTTTTTCCTTTTTCAGAAAACATTCAAGTGTTGTTCATTTTTCTTTCATTATGGACAGTATTTTTCCCTACACCTTAAACCTGCTCTGAAATAAATACCTCCTCAGGCATAGACTCCATTTCATTTTAGGTACTGCCAGTTCAAAGCTGGGAGTTACATCCAAGTATTCAATTAATATGAGGCTCAAACTCTGATTAAGTGACCTGTAATTCACCCTTCTGCCCTCATATTCATTTTCTAAGGATAAATATTAAATAAACATCCCTTTTCAACTGATTATATTATGACCTAAATATGATGTAGGGCTTTGGTAACTTTATACTTAAAATGAACTCAAAAAGAAAACAAAATAAAGAACAGTGATTTTAATAACATACATTATACCAGCAATATTTCAGCAAATTAAAAATTTGAATTTTTGGAAAAGGGTTAGCTTGAAATATGTTGTTTAAGTGAAAAGGAGGCTTCTGTCTTACAGAAATAGTACTCTAGGAATAGAGTAAAACTCTCCTGTACTTAGGCATATGGCCAATTTCCAGACATTTAGGATTAGCTTAAAGTACTGCAGCAAGTTCAAAAACCCTCATGGAGTATCAAGACCCACTCAGATCATCAATGGTAAATTTGACAGAAAAGAAAGAAGAAACTAAAAAGACCTTGCTCAGGTGGGGGACTCATTTCTTGCATCTTGTACTCTTTTTTTATCAAAAAGAAATGCCAAAGGCTTTCTGAAAAACAGAAAATGTGCAATTTCTTTCACAAACATAATCTATCCATTGTTTTCTTATTGTTGTTGACAGAATCCTTCATTATGCCCTTAAAGAATCATTTTATGTTTATTTGTACTGTCTATACAGATTTAGAGACTTGTTTTATGAATTGCCAGAGAGTGATGTCTTTTTTTTAATAAAAGTTTATTACCCTTTGATTGATTTCCCTGATATTCATTTTGTGTGACTGTGTTAGAGAAACTAATTTTTGTTCTAAAACCCAAATTACTCTAACTAATGTACCAGAGGAGCACCGTAACTGTTAGCAATTGACAAAGCAAAATGTTTCACAGCTTTATTTGTCAATGCAGATGCCATGGAAAAATCATTGAGGGCTAGTTTGCCAGGATCCTTATTTATTAATTCATGGAGGTTTGCAAGAATAAGTCATGAGTTTGAAGCAGCACAAATGTCAGAGAGAGCTCAGCACCTGATCACCTTACCACAAATTAACAAATTACTGTACATCCTGTCTGGTGGTGGGTATGTTAAATGCATCCAATAGGCAACACATAAATATATATTTAAAGTGTTAACTTACTGTAGCACACAGTAAAAGATACTTCCACTATAAACCAAAGATATTCACATTTTCCATAAGCTAAAGGCATATGTAAATACAGTTCCTGTGTCTCTGGTGATGTTTGGTGACTTGCTAAACACCAGTAATTCGAACACAACTCAGAAATACATGGAAGAATGTCATTTTTGGATTTCTTCATTTTGAAACTCTATATTATTGTCCATCATTTGCAATTATTCTGGGTAACATTAAACTTGCATGTGTTTCATCACCTGGTAAGTCAATTTTTTTCACAACGGAGTCACTTCTTTAACTCAAGTAATGTTCTTTAAAAGAGTCAATGTCTTTTTAGTGGGGCAGAATGGAATGAAATTAAATGTTTCAATGAAACCTGAGGTGTGTGCTATTCCCTCAGTGCTGGTGCTGCTTCTCGTATTGCTTTTGGGACAGCAAGATTAGACAAACACACTGAACATACTCCACAGAGACTTTTAGGGAATAATCATCAAAACAGTTTTGTCTTGCCTTGTATTGCTTCACCTACTCTCTGAGCAATGTATCACATCTCAATAGATGCTACAACAACTGATTATTCCACAGCTTTGTGCTCACTGAAGGACATAACTGAGCAGGCAGGCTTCATCTTGAAGAGAAAGAAATAGGCAACACTTGTTCAGCAGCCCTTGGTGAACAGTGGTGAGGCAGTGTGACTTCAGCTGCTGAAAGGACAAAGCTGCCAGGCCCTGCTAGCAAGAGATAGGAATCAAGCCATGAAACTAATGAACAGCAGAGGAGCTGGAAAGCAAGGTTACCCTGTCCTTCTCCTGTTAAGATAGTCCTGGATTTTAATTCTCTGTCCTGCCTCCTGTGCAGCCAGTTGCAGCCACTGCACATGGTTGAAACAGATTTCTGTACAGATCTGCTGTCCTGAGAAAAGACACAGTGGGCCACCCTGCTGCCTTCTAGTAGTGAATATCAGAAGTGCTGTGGGCAATCTAGATTTGAAGTCAGCTTTTCTTTGGGCAGTGCTTAGGCCATGTCATGTCCAGAGGTCCCTTCCAACATAAACTGTGAATCTGTTCCAGTCATCTCCCTCCAGTATTTGGCACAAAGAAATGGAAATGGTGCTGCACTAATCTCTGCTGACCATATTACCATAAAAGTACTCCAGCATCAGGAATGTGAGTTGAAAGCTGGGAGTCCTTTTGGTTAGAGCTGATATGGGTCTGGTCTCCCTTAGAGGAAAGAAATCACAAAGAATGTTCTTGATAGCAGTGAGATTGCCATGCTACAGAAAACACATCAGATCAGCCAGTTCACTGTTTTCACATAGCTTTGTTTCTTTTTCCTTTAAAGGCTCTTGCTTCCATTGCTGTTACACCTCATTCTGCCTTCATAAGGGAGGTAATACTCAACTATACAGCATTGCTGTAGGAAGTGCATGCCCATGCTACCGTGTGCAGGCACTCCTCTGCTTTCTGGGGCTTCCCAGGCATTCCAGAGCCTTTTTTTTATCCACCAGCCAGCATTTGTACAGAATCTGGAAATTATTTTGCTGCCAAAAGTGTACAAGGGAGGTGGGAGACAATCTGTCGGCTTCTGCTAGAGTAAACACAAAGAACCATTCTCTCATCTAGTAAAACAATAAGATTAGTCCTTTTATCATTAATTTTTTTTCTCTCCTTCACTGCTTTGTAAACACTGCTTGTATGACTTTGCCTCTTATCGTCTGCAAACTGAGTCTGTTTTTGTTGAAGCAGTGTCAATCACAAGGGTTTTCCTGCTCATATACTTAGTGATATGACTGATTGAAAAAGAAGACAGGCTTTCATTTGGGTCTGCAATGTGTGACATAGTCACTGTTGGAAATATAAGGGGGGGAAAGAAAACAAAGGGAACAATTTGGTAAAACATAACCCAAAGTCCACTTGCTCTGTCAAAGAGATTAAGATTAAACTGAAGGAGGTCAAAGCTATTAACATTTAGACTACAGGGTATATAAGAAGTCAGTGTCTCGTTAGATATTGGCTTTCTAATTGGAGAGAAGCTTGTTTCTAATTCTTTATGTAAACAGCATTAGCAAAAGTTTGGGTGGTCTCAGCATTGTAACCCAGTGGACAATATTTGATCCACATCAGTCTGAAAAAAATGTCCTCAATGACCAAGCTTGCATTTAAATTGTAAATATGTCTCTTGATTCCTTTTTGCCAACTGTGACAGCATTTTCAAAAGGAAAAATTCACAGATACTCTGGGGCTGCTTTAAATTTGTTTTCCCAAATGCCAAATTCTCCTTCACGCCATACACTTAGTTGCAATCTTATTTATGTTCAGCTTTTTGGACCAAGCAAGAAGATTACTGCAGCCACCAGGAAGGAGCACAGACATGACTTGATTGTTAATTAACTCCCATAGCAAAAGTGACTCTTACACAAGTCAGATTATTTATGGAATATCTTTTGCATTTTCAAATCACATTATTCTCTGATTTTACAGTGCTCTCTATTGCTTCTTGTCATAAATCCAATGGCAAGTGAAACAAGGAAAAATAAATTAGATATCAGCTAGCAGGATTAGTCATTGGAAGGTGATTTTGTTAAATGTTTAGTTGCACTGACCCAAACAATACCTCAATGACTGTGTTTTAGCAGGTTTCAAGCAGATCTGGTGTGGTGGGCTGACCCACTGACCCACTCCATCACTCCCCTTGTCAACAGAATGGGGGGAAGAAAATCAGATGAAAAATAATCATCAGTCAAGACAAAGGCAGTTTAATAAAGCAAATGCCATGCGTGGAAGCAAAAGAAAACAAAATATTTATTCTCTGTTTCCCATAAACAGGCAATGACCAGCCACTTCCTGAGAATTAGAACTTCCGTATACATAATGTTTGCTCTGGAAGACAAGGGTAATAACAAATGCTCCTTCTCCTCTTTTCTCTTAGCTTTTATTGATGAGCAAGCATCATATCGTATGATATACCCTGCTGGTCAGTTTGGCTCAGCTGTCCTGGATGTGTCCCTTTGTAAAATCTTTCCCACTCTTGACCTACTAGTCAGGGAATAATGTTCACAGAATCACAGAATCACAGAATCACTAGGTTGGAAGAGACCTTTAAGATCATCGAGTCCAACCCATGCCCTGATATCTCAACTAAACCATGGCACTGAGTGCCACATCCAATCTTTTTTTGGACAAATCCAAGGATGGAGACTCCACCACCTCCCCAGGCAGACAATTCCAGTACTTTATCACCCCTTCCATAAAAATCTTTTTCCTAAAAAAAGTTGGATAGACTTGATGCTGTCTGTTGGACAGACTTGATGATGTGTGAGCCAAAACACTGGTGTCTATTCTCAACACCTTTCTAGCTACCATTACAAAGCACAGAACTGTGAGGGTTGGTATTGGGAAAATTAACTCCACCTCACCTCATCCAGACCCAGTACACCTGATAATCTCCCACTGCATTAGCATATTTTCTGAGGATTAAGGTGTTTTGATTTGGTATGTGAGGAGCATAACCAGCAGTTTCATACAGGAGGATGGATAAGTGCAGGAAGAGTGAGTTTGTAGCCTCCTGCTCTGCCATTATTCCTTATTCCCAGTGTGATCCACCAGAGCTTCATGTCTGTAAGCTCTGCCTTCCACAGGTTGTACTGCTACAGGGGGATAGGCAAACATTCACAGGAAAAGGATCATGCAAAGTTTGAACTGGAAAAAATCCTTAGAAATTCATTTTGGTTCCTCTGCTAAAATTTGAGCCATAGTTTTTTCTCCTACAAAAGTGTGGAAGCTGGAAAAAGCTGTGTTCAGTGATCTGTCCCATAGAAAGACCATTACTGTGAACCTTCCTGATCCACTGGCCAGTCTCTGTCATCCACTTAGTGTGATTTCTTGCATCACCAGAGGAAGCCCTACATCTAAAACTTCAATTTAATCATCATCATTTTGCAGTGAATAAATACAGTTCCTTGCTCAAGCAGCTACAGCCCAGGGCTTCCTACAAACCTCTTTGAGCACAGAGGGCAGCCCCTCAGAGTGACGCACTGAATAGTGCTCTCGCCTTAGCTTTTAAAACCTGTTGCAGTCCTTTGATATGAGGAAGGCAGTGTGTATGAAATCCTCATCCTTCCTTTGGAGCACAGCCTCACTGAGTACAGTGAGGGTCATCAAAGCTTTTCAGGCCCAATTGCCTACAAGTTACATGTGGCTGTCACCTGACACTCTCTGTTTTATCTTTTCACCTACCACTGGTCCATCACTCCGTGCCTACTGACACAACAATATTGCCACCACAGAAATCGTTACTAGTCTGCCCAGCTCTCATTTGGCCAGATGCTTGTGAAAACAGGAGAGTGTCACATTACTATCTCATTAGTTCATCCAGTTGGCAATGCTAAGCACACTAGTCTTCCAATGGAAGAGATGGTACAAAAATTCTCAGGGAGAAGAGTTTTCTTCAAACAGATGAATAGAAGCCTGTTATTTTGGAAGGAGCAGGACAGTTTATGTTCAGCTTTTTGAAAGAAATAAAAATAAAATGTGGCAAAGACTGACATGTATTCATGAAATGTTTGGCACTAGAGACCCGACATTTTTCATCAAAAAAGTAATTTCACAAATCTCCACTCTCCAAGAGATGCATTTGCCTGAACATTTAGAGGCCACAGAAATATATCTTTTTATTGTTATTAATTATAGTGGCAGTCCTGAAGGAAAAAGGTCATTTTATGAAAAGCAGAGGGTTTTGAAGAGAAATACATTTTTTACAATGTAAGTCTACTAATTCTGTTGAACACAGATCTAATTTGAAATATGAAATCATAATTGCAAAAAAATATAATAGGGTTTCAAATTAAAAAATATACAAGTGTATTTTAAATGTTTAACAAAACAAATCAAAGATGAACATAATCATAAGTGAGGGAGCTTCAATGTGTTCTAAAAAAGCCCTAGCAGGAAACAAGTACAAGGAACACACTCCAAATGAGATCATCTTGTCTATCTCAAGGCACAAAGCTGGCTGTCATTTCTAACTTTGTCTGTTAACAGCAAAAATACAGCATCAGATCTTAGAACCACCAAAATTAGCAGTGTCTCCCACTCAAGAACCAGTTTCCTCGTTTGTAGGGTACAAGTGATACTGAAGCCTAACTCTCTAATCCACCTTACCATCTGGCAATCTATTGATGAGAGCAGCAAGAAAGCATGAAAAGATGAGACAGGCGCTATGCCCTTTTTAAAATATCTGTTGGGGCGGAGCTGTTAAATGCATTCCACTTGTTATCCATTCGTTTTCCGTGGGAAAGATTCTTTGGTGAGCTAGTTCTCTCCATCTAAATCCTATTTTGTCATGAAAATAGGGCAGAAATATGATAAAACTAGGAAATAGGCTCAAAGACATAAGTAAATCTTGGTCTGTAAATTGGTGTGTTACAAAAGAGGTAAAAAAAAATGAAGGGTTTTGTGTGTGTGTTTTTAATGCCTTCTGCAAGTAATTATCAGAAGAAGAGGGAAAACTATCTCCTTAAGTAAGTATCCGTAAAACAAGAAGAAAAATAAACCATGCAGCGTCAGCACTTCAATATGAATAGCATGGTTTGGAGTTTTCATGCTGCCAAATTAATACATCCTTGGAATAAGCCATAAATTATAAGTTCCTTAAAAAGTGCTGCATCAAACACTTTTGGAATGCTGTATCACATTAGTTTATCCTTATAGACGAAAATAAAATATCATACACATAG
Organism: Irena cyanogastra; assembly: GCA_013397155.1. NCBI lineage: Eukaryota > Metazoa > Chordata > Aves > Passeriformes > Irenidae > Irena > Irena cyanogastra. The sequence continues at coordinate 145,425 of VWZV01000290.1, forward strand.
ACTTAAGGAATCAGCAGGAGTTTAGATAAAAGTGATCATGATTTGCTTCTGTTTGTTATATATAATCAGAATTAAGTCCGGACCAGTAATATGTATATTTGATGAATTGCAAGAGCCAATTTTGCAAAGCTGAAAACAATTATGAGCTAAATCATTTGGGAGAAAGAAATTAGACAGAAAATGTGGATAATAACTGGAAAGTGTTTAAAAACATGTTACCAGAGGTTTAAAAAACAGAATCAAAGCTGGACTAGATGTCGACTGGCATAAAAGTGAAACAGCTATGTAAATCAAAATAACTATGCCCAAAAAAAGGCATTTATTAGAATGTGAATTAGACAGAAGATAACTACAGAAAGGTAATAAGGATGGAAGCAAGAAGTAAGGTTTTTCATCAGAGTTAAGGATAACAGGAAAGATTTGTGGTCTTGACTACACACCACTGTAGCCATCTTAATAATATATGCAAAAATTTGTATATTTTGTAAATAAATATGACCACTCTTGGAAGAAGAAAACAGACAAAATCAGTTCTGCCATAAGAGACACAACACAAGGCTGTTCATTCCAGTAAATCAGGAGAATGTTAAATAGCAATTTAAATCAGTAGACCTGCATGATTTACAAACCAAGAGGTTTAAAAAAACTGGCTGAAGAAAATTCCAAACCATGGATATTGCTTTTTGCTAAGTCTGAGAACACTGGAGACATTTGTAAGGGTCGGCCTAAAGTTTCCCTCATCTTGCCTCACAAGTGTCGCCAGGACCCTCAAAACCCTGAAACAGAAGTTCTGGTCGGCTTGAGATGGATGCTTGCCAGTCATTGTTTGCAGCTGTGTTTGCTGTGCTTCCATGGTACACTACCCCGATCACCTGAGCTGCCTCCACGCTGCTTTGAGGCGAGGCCTGGTGAGGGTCAGCTCAACCCCACATCTTGCCCAAAGGAACTTTCTGAGGTAACTTCGGTGGTCCCCTACGGAGAACCCCTCGTCTTCCTCACAGCCACCGTGAGATTTCCTGACAACCACCGTGAGATTTCCTGACAACCACCGTGAGGTTTCCTGACAATCAGCGTGACGGACAGTGATTGAAGCCTCCCCTCCCGAGGACTGAGACTGAGCTACCATAGAGTGAGGGGAGGGGGAGGCACTGGCCGGACTGGGGCGAGATGTTTGCTGCAGGTGTGTTGACTGGACCGGAGAAAACAATAGCTACCTGCTCAGAACTGGTACTGGTAGTACTGACAGAGAAATCTTTGCAAGCCACTGTGGTCCTTACACCAGAATGGTCGTAAATCTCCTCTAATTCTGGCCCCATGCCTCTCGCTTCCCAAAGGACTATAAAGATACCCCCGAAACTCACCATCCTCTGAGATCTCCCCAACGGACAGAAGACTTCACGTCGGTGGACGGCCTGTGAGGACTTCCCACGTTGGTAGCTATAAAATCCCCTCTTTCCCTCTATTTTCTTTATACTCTACTCCCTTCCTCTCCCCTCTATCGCATAACATTGATGATTGTTTTCAATAAAGTGCATTGTTGTGATTGCATCCAGAGTCCCCTTGCATTGCCTTTCGCGCTCTTAGATCAATAAACGAACCATCACGAATTCCACCTTGCGGATCGTGACAACATTCCAAGAAGGACGGGGGGAGAAAAAGCGCAAATATCTCACCAGTTTTATTTTTTTAAGTTACATGTGTAACCCAGGTGATTGAAGCCCTTTCAGCCTGAGCTGAAAGGATAAAATCATGTAAAAGCTAATAGGAGTGTGTATGCAATTAACCCTAAGCAAAATGGTTTAGCAGAAACCAGAAGTTCTCATAAGCCTTCCTGAAAAACTCAGAATATTTACTGGCCTTAGGAAGCAAAAAAAAAGGCAAGTGTTGCCAGGCACACGGTGGGCCAGCAAATCAAAGTCCTTCGAAGTCTGCAAAGAATCTGTAAACAAAAGTAACAAACAGCACTGGCATTAGAAAGGTCATTGTCTGCCGAGCCCATACAGAATTGAATAACCTTCTGCACAGACTAAAGCACATTTGAAAAGAGAATTCTTCATCTTTCGTAGCCACACTTTTCAAGCCCCCCGAATTTTGCGGTTTTTGTAAACCTGTCTCTTAATTTCAAATGTCCTCTTTCCCAAAATGATATTCAGGCAAGATTTCCCTGGCCCAGATGCAGGAGCAAAAGTCTTCAGTGAATCTGGTACTGTTTACTGAGGGTCACTCAGCACAAAGATGTTTTCTGTATTAGTACAATTCTGAAACAGTGAACCAGCTCCTAACCAGGTAACACAGCGAATAATTGGTACAACTTGCTAACTGGTTAGGGTTAACTGTGTGTAACATCTGCATTGATTTATGACTGTCAGGTTCACAGGTTACTTAGATTGTTCAATTTAGCACTTTTCCCCAGCTTTCAATTGAACATTTTGAACCAGGTGTTCAATGGATTGATCGATATAAAGTACAATAGGTCTCTGCACCAGTCCATAAACAAAGCTGATTTTTATAGCCTTGGTGTGATTTAAAGCTCTAACACTTTAAAACATTCTGCAGCACTCTTACCATGTAAGCATATGCTTCTCTTCACTTTCCTTAATTGACATCAGATTGTGACTTAGCAACACGCAGGGCAATGAAAGCTGCTGTGTGCCTGGAGGGCCTGATCCTGCAAACGTGTGTGCCTGACACTGCATGCAGGTAAGTAACTCCTTTGATCCCAGTGAGGCTATTCACATATATAACCCTGTTAAGGGGAATTAGTTGTAAGGGAGGGACTGACATTTGAATATTGAGCTTTGTGGTTAGAGAGAGTTTTCCTAGTATTCAGAGGCCATGGGGAAAGGCAAATCTCATTTGCTCAATGTGATTTATGCAACTTGCATGATTTCTCCCTATGTCAGGTTCCCTCCTTCCCATAAAAACACTCATGTGTTCACCTTTGCAGCCTGTCCCCCACCCTGCGACTGTACATATCACATGCAATTTTGTAGGGACTCATGTTCACCTGCCAGCTGAATTTGATGCCTGGTTCAGGGAGGAAAAGGAGAAACATCAGGAGAGAAGTGAAATGCAGATGCAAGCCTCAAGGGTCCTCAGTCTGTAGACCCGTTACTGGATGCCAAACTCTGGGTCTGCACCATAGCATTTGAGTGAACACACCAGACAGGTCATCCCCCATCGCATTATTTGGCCCAGCTTTCACTCCTTAAATTAGCAAAAACTAGGGTATCAAAGGTTTGGGGAATGAATACCTTGGATCAGGTCTTGGGAAGGACCTCACTCTCACTGCTGCTTGGAGTGGAGATGGCAGAGCAAGGAAGGCTCTTCACTTCTGAAGCCAGGGTTACTCTCATGAAGCGGCTGAAAGGGAAAAGGCTGCTCCCACTATCTTTCCCCAGCACATCACTGACCTGCCGTTCACACATACACACCCATCACATTGCTCCTGAGTAAGTGCTGCTTGTTTGGCTGACCTTCACTGGAGATTTCTCTAGTACAGAGTCTGTCTGAGTACATATCCCTCAGGCATGTGGAAAATGGGTAGGGATAACAGACGAAGTCAACACATGGAAGAATTTACTGTCTTACCCGGAGGTAAGAAGCAGATCCTCCTTAAGTACTTAAACAACTACAAATGTTTTCAACTCAGTGTTGGTATAAAATAATAATGAAAATAACCAGTCCTCCTTTCTTTTAAAAAGTAGGAAGAGAAGGGAAGTGGAGGGAAGGGATAGGGGGTAGAGGAAGGTGAGGGGGGAGGAAGGAGGAGGGGAAGAGAAAATAAAAGGATAGCTCTCTGAGCTATCACCACAATCCAGCTTTCATCTCACACACTAAAAAGGCACAGAAAATGTGAAACAGTTGCAAAAGTCTTAAAGAGCAAGTTAAATTACTACCACAGACCGGGATCTTTTAATATCTGTTGAGTTGAGTGTCACAGACTACACATATTTTTGCATTTAACGCAGCTTTAAATAGTATACATAAATGCATGTCATTGAGCAGTGACAAGAGAATCAGGCAAGTACTTTAACTTTAAAAATATCTTCCTTCTGTGTTGCTATTTCACCTTGAAAAATTGCCATATTCAGCATCCCAGACCCTGGACCCTGAGCACCTTCCTTTGACATCGATCCCTGTGGATCAGCCTCTTTGAGCCTCGCAGAAGTGTTTGAGAAGAGGTCAAATTTGGCCTCAGAGGGTGTATTTTGAATCAGCTCTCTCATGTTCTTACTCCATCAAAACCTGTGAAAAGGAAATTAATCATGTTTGGATTTCTGCAAGAAATCTGGGGATTGTGCAAACTGTTTCCTGATACATTATAAGGAGAAATGCTTATTTTCATAAATAATGTGTTTTTTCTTAAGCTGTAGCCAAATAAAAGGCTCCCACTCCTCAGCAGTTAGATACAGAAACTGCCATAATTTAACAAACTGCAAATGAAAAAGTAACTTCTTTTATGAAGCTACCCTCATAAAATAGATCTTGTTACAAGAAGAAGTTGCTGTAAACTAGAAACAGCACTGAGAGCAGAACTGTGTATGTCTGGAATGAGATTTTACCTTAAATGCTATTCAGTAAATGAAAAGAATCATTAAATATATTACAAGCTATTACTAGAACAATCCATCCAAGTATTTTTTATTGCCATCTTCTTTTACAAACTCATTGAAAATTTTGAGGGAAAGAGGCCAGAAAATCAAGAAACAGCTAGTTTCATAAGGAAGGAACATATTTTTACTGGTGATTTCAAGGCCAGTACAGCTGCCACCAATGACCTGGGTGAGGTCCAGTGCTGCCCCTCAGGCACTGTAGAACAGGACAGCTGAGTCACAGTGAATCTTTGTGGCACTGATGTTCACTTTATCAGAAAAGGAGAGAGACTCTGATGATGATTTAACCATTCTATTGTTGTCAGTGTCCTCATCTTAACTTGATCAGAGGAAGTGAGGATGCTCCTTCTGGAGCTACATTTGCACCCGTGGAGTGTTTGCATAGTGTTTAGCACAGTGGGCTGCTTTTCAGCTCTTAGAGATCAAAGACACTACGGTTCTGCTACTAATTATGATGAGCATGGATGTGTTGGTTTTCACTCAGGAAAAGGTTGCTAGATTGTCATTAAGAGAAGTAACAGATGGGAAAAAAGACAGAAAAATTTAATGGAATCATAAAATATAGAATATGCTGAGTTGGAAGGAACACATAAAGATAATTAAAGTTCATCTCCTGGCACTGCACAAGATGACCCCAAGAATCACACTACTTGTGAGCATTGTTCAAATGCTTCTTGAACTCTGTCAGATTTGGGGCTGTGACCACATCCCTGGAGAGCCTGTTCCAGTGCCAACCTCTCTCTGGGTGAAGAACCTTTTCCTAATATCCATCTCAAACCCCCCTGACACAGCTTCAGGACATTCCCTCGGGTCCTGTCGTTGGTCAGCAGAGGAGACATCGGTGCCTGTCCCTTTTTTTCCCCTCCTGAGGAAGCTGTAGACTGCAATAAGGGCTCCACCTTCCCCACTCTGAAATCCCTCTTACAGAAAGTTGTCCAGCCATATATCTGGTAAACAGCTTGTAGACAATAGTATATAATTATAATTATATAAAATAATATATAATTTTGGTTATTTTCAAGCACATTATTTACCTGAAAATAGACATACATATGTTGCATTCCTTAGAATACACAGTGTTTTAATTTTAAATTAACTTTTAAAATAAAAATTGCTGTAATAAAATATAAGATTTTTTTGGTGTACAGAGAGTTGCACGTGAAAATTATTTATAACCAATTTACACCATTTGACAATCCCATTCTTGATCAAAATTAATGATACTTACTAATTTAAAAATTCAGAAACTAAGCCCTTTGAAAACTTTTGTACAAACATCTTCAGATCCCAAATTTCTAATGGTTGTTTATGAAGTTCATGAAGTTCATTTTTCCCTTTTTGGCTATATCCCTAAAAGAACCCCAAACTATTAAACAAATGTCGGGCTGACCTGTGTCCAGACAACAATTGTAAATTTCTGCAAAAATGGTATTTTTGAAGCTCTTCATTGTTAGGGCACCTCTGATAAAAAATATCTGCCCTGCAATGTCTCAAGTCTATTAATATCTGTTATAAATTTCCCCATTCTGCACTGGAACGAAAGACACAGAACTGCACTCCAAGGAATTTAATTCCATAGCCAGGTAGCTTAATTTGCCAATCTGTTTCATCCATAAAACATAGTCTACACACATGGATCATATTATAGGGAGCTCAAAGGTGACTGAAAAAGAGCAGCTGACTGAATAAGGAACAGAGGATGCAGCCATATCCTGCAAAGCTTTTTTTAAACAAGTACCAAAAATCTAAAAATTAAACCACAACTGCACCAAATGGTCTCAGTCAGATATGAAATGACCCATATTCAGTTACAGAAAGGTCTCAGCTCCAGAAAAAAAACGTGGCTTGTTAAACAAAATGAAACATTAACATTTGGACATAGACAAAATAGCCTGGGATGAAAACCTGCCCTAAGTTCGTGGCAGCTTCAGACAGAAAGCACATAAACAGATGAAGAGCCTATTTTAATTACTTACCAGAAAGCTGAAAGAGCAAAGTAACTCACTTTATAATTACATTTTCTGGACAAAAAATATTCCCAATTCAAAGAACACCCGAAGAAAAAATTTCAAGACAACTTCAGTTGGAAAAATCACAGTTACTACTTTATAAAAAGAATTTAAATGGTGTATTCAGAAGGTATTCCTAGGAAGACTGCGTCTACCAGTAAACTATTCTAGGTCATCTGTAGAGCACTGAAGAAGAGCCAACTTGCTGAAACCTGGTCAGCTGTTTATTAAGAGAAGGACTTTTTTGAGAACTGTAGAGCAAATTAATTGATTTGATTTCAGGTAAGACTATCTCACCCTTTGTTTCCCACATTGACTCCTGCAATGGAAATGTTACCTTGTCATGTATACAGTGCAGAGAATATGAATATCAAGTCAACATTTCTCTTAGTGGCCAGTTTTCTAAATATGGGCAGGCAATCATATGCACATGCACTAATCAAGCTTTCCTCTTTCCACAGGAGGCTGCTTAAAGAGATATATGGCAGTAAGATTTGTGCTATGTTGCTCAGGGAATAGGGAACAGATGGAGAAAATATAATTCCCAGGGCCAATGGCTGCTAGGGGATTCCCTCATGCCACTTAAGTCTTTGAAGTAAAAAGAAAGAAAGTTTTTCAAACCACAAAAAGAAAATTTTGCTCCCTACTAACTTGTCTATTTATTTTAAAAAATTCTTTCTGCAGAGAAAAATTTCTCTGCAGCAGATATAACAGCTGCCCCAAACCCGTGGAGCAATCCCGTGGTGTACACTTGCGGTTGTCCTGCCAATTTCCTTCTTAACTAAACCACAGAATGATGGGATGCCAACCACAAGAGAGCATATTATTCTGATGTTCAGCGCTTACGTGTGGAGAATATTAACTGACCCCTTTTTTGATTAATTGGACCTTTTAATGCCATTAGGAAAAGGCTTAGGTTATAGTTTCCTACTGAGTAGGACAGGCAAGTGGCACAAAGGGTTTATAAATCACCCAGCTCACAGGGGCTTCAGCAGCCATGTAAATACACAGATGTGAACAAAATAAAAGTTAATTGTATCGTTAGTCACATGAACAGAAACACACAGACAAGTGTTACTTTGAAGAAAACAAGCTAATTTTAATAATGGTAAAGGCAGTTATTATTGATGACAGTTGGCTGCAGGATTGAAGCATCTCAGGGCACTCAGTCAGAATTCAGGAAAGCTAACAGGATTTGGCAACATAGCACAGGAGTCACCAGCACAAAGGTATGAGACAAGTGTCCCCAGGTGATGGGGTGATGTCTCAGGACATAGCAGCCCACTCTGAGATGCCTCTTGCCAGAGAGGGCTGGGCTGCTTTTTTATTGCACTGTGAGCAAAAGAAAACGCAAGTATTGAGGATGCTGCCAGGAGAGGACTGAAGAAAATTCAACAGGAACCAAAATCTTGTTGTCCTTTTTAAAGCCACGGGATCTGCTTCCCTTCTCTCCTCTGGCCTCTAATTTCCAGTCAATCTCTAAGAGAACAAATGAAGATAATATTTAAACTGCGATTTAAGCCATGGCAGAAGAAAAAGTGACCAAAGTAGTGCTGGGGATCTTTTGGCTAACAGAGCAGTTAGCTGCTCTTTTGTTGACTCAGCTTAAAAGAGTAAAACTGTTTGTATTTATTTTAGGAAAACATCAAAGGAGCATCCTTCCAGGCCTGACTATAGCCTCTAGGTACTTGTGGTGATTACTGCAATAGCAGCTCTTTTTTGATCTGGCTGAGCCAATAGCTATAAACTTACTCCTTGGAATAGGAGTCTATCTTCTTTGGTCCTTTCTCTTCCATCCCACCCTGTCAGAGAGTGGAAAGCAGTTACATCCCTGAAATTAAAGTCCTTACAAAGACTCATTTATTTGCAGGTTTCAGGTCCCAGTGTGGAGCTGGAAGGGGAGGAAGGGGGATTTAATAGTGTTATAAATATCCCTGCCAGAGGAGGAGTCTGGAAAATTACATAGCATTAAGATATAATCTCTCCTCTATCTTTTGACCACCATCTTCTCACTTCACCTGCTGCAGTCCCTCAGAAAGTGGCCAGCCCAGTGGAAGGAGGGTGTTTGCAGGCTGCATCAATCCAAGAATGTGGAGCTACACCCCCTTTGTGGGAAGCTACCTTGAGGTGCGCCCTGAATTTGCAGCAAAATTTCACCCTACACATGGCCTCCTCACCAAAGTTCCTCATTCAGTGGCTTAAACTGTTGGTTCCACCAAAACTAGTGCAAACTCCAACTTGTGGCACAGCATCCTCCCGCTACAGGCAGGGAGAGTGCTGACCACATCCTGTGAGGTCCTGCACGCTCTCCCTTCACCCACCCTTGTGTTCTAAACCTACAGAAGAACAGCCAAATGCCTGGCACTGAGGCTGTGCAGCCCCATCCCACCCTGCATGAAGCAGCAAAAGTCAGGGACAAGGAGATGATCCTCTTGGGGAGAATCTAGGCAAACATTTCGCGCAAGGAAGCATGCAGCATTTAACCTCACGGCTGTCTCTACGCAGAGATAATATTTATTGAATTGTCCCGTCTCTGGCAGAGCCTAGCACAGGGGAATCCCCAGGCTATGGGGATGATCTGGGCTCAGGAGAGAGGGACTGTGGCCCCGAGAGAGCTGGTGAGAAGTGAAAGCTGCTTGGTTCCTCCTCTTTCATGCTGCCCCAATGCACAGGAAAATTAACTTGCACCAGAAAAAGGCACATGAAAAAGGAGAAGTGCAAATTGCCTGTGCATTTCACAAGCAGGGAGGGAGAGGCAAGACAAACTGTGCTGCTCTTAGGTCTCCTTTCATGTTTACTTCCTGTGGCAATGCAGTTATGTGCCTACCTAATAACTCAGTCTTTCTCCAGGTAAGCAGCCATTAGTTTTCTTGGGAAATGCTCTAGCAGTAAGATAGAAAAAGTGGGTACATTTGTTTATTCTTTAGTGTTGAAATATTCATAGAGAGAGACGTATAGATAATGCACATAAAAATACAGATACGGGGTACATGTGCACATAGAGCTTAATGAAATAGATAAATCTGGTACTACTTTCTATAGGGTTGGAATGGAAAGAAAGAAAAGGAGGGGGACATGCGAATTTAATAAGCTCAGGCATAATTGCCATGAATAAATGTTAATGCATAGGGATGAACTTTTATTTTTACTTTATACATATTAATAGGCTGCCTCTTTGTGAAAGAGTGACATCAGACATTGATAAATTTGACAGAAGTGAAAGGAAAAAATGGTTGCACTATTAGGAACATTCCTGAGGTGGTGTTGAACGGTGTCTTTGATATATCAGCCTTCAGTCTCTGAGCACATTCGTATTAACTTGTGTGTACATCCAGAATTCAAATGAGCTGCTCCTTTAGATGCTGACTTTTAGCAGCAGTCCCACCAGACAGGCTGGAATCAAACCTACAGTTTCAGAACGTGGTATAGTATAATTTCTTCAGTACAGTTTGTGCCTGCTGACTCTCTCAGAAGATTAGAGAAAGAGGAGGCATACAGCAGGTCGTTAAAGATCCACACAAGGCTGAAGAGTAAAAAAAAATCTTCAATGAACACACTGCTCCAAGCACACTCTCCTATGCCAAGAGATCCGTGCAAGGCTGTGTTTATAATATTGCTGAAAACAGAGAGATGACAAATTCCTTGGAATGCAATCACTTAAAGGCAAGTGACGGCTAGCCACTGATGTCTGAATGCCTCAAAAACACTGGTGCATTGCCCAGCATGGATGCTCTTTATAGCCCTCCAGGACACCTCTGAGAAAACAGTGCTACACCTGCAAGATATGCATTTGTCTGGAAACCTCATATCGGTACAGTAAGTGTCTGAGAATCTTACAGGAAAGCCAGCACACACAGGTGCATCACATGGCTTAGGATTCACAGTGAGCCTAGGAATAAATAAAAAGCTGAATCCATGCATCTTTTTCTCATTAGTCTATTGCTTTTAAAAGCTAGACATCAGGAGGCTGGAATTTTAAGATGTGAGTTAATACTACTGACACACATTTCTGAGCAGTTTCAAATTAAAGGGAAAAAATAAAGAAAGGAAAAGGTTTGGGAAGTGGAAAAGGAGGCAGACGTGGAAAATGAATGCATAAAGATGAAAAATAGAAAAGAGTGGATGCGTGTTGGATATTAGTCTACTAGAAAATTTTGTTTTGAAATTTGGTTTTATAGAAATTTGGGCTATTCAGTAGGATTTCTGTTGTAATGTCTGCTTCCAAAAGACAACAATGAGAGCAAAATTCTTTTTTAAAAAGTAAAGTATTGAATAATCATTTTCCCCTCCTTTGCCTCATTAGCATGCAAGTACTCTCTTTGGAGACAGATACAGAAATAAGAAATAAATATTCAACTTTCTGTTAATCACATAGGAAAACACAATTATGTTTTTATCCATTTTTTATCTGATTTCATATAACAGTTAAAAATATTGGAGTTTTTTCTCTTTTATATCAGTCTCCTTTTGGTAGGACATAATCTATAGTTTTACTTTTTTTTCAGATGTTGACCATAAGACTGCTGGCAAATTAATTAGCATGTATAGCCAAGATTATGAGCAGCAAGGTAGTAACAAATATTAGCTCTTCATGCAAAAAAAACCCCAAGCAAGTTTGAGACAAACAATTTTTATCAGACCTACTGTATATTTGAATCTCTCAATGCCTAGTATCACAGCACGCCTAGTAGTTAAAGATAATTAAAGTAATAATACACCTGTTAACTGTGGAGATATTGTGCCCAGCATCAGCCTGCTTAGAATTACTAACACAAACTGGCTGAAGGGTTGAGGATGCAGTTTGCATGTTCCTGCTGGCTAAGAGAAGCCTCACAACCTCGTTCTGTTATCAGTGAAATAAGGCAAGAGTCCTATTTCAGAGCAGAGGTCACAGCCTAACAGACCAATCATCTTACTGATCATTTTTTTCTTCATAATCAGGTGGACCAATTTCCCTCTTTTTCACCTGTCAGAAACAAGTGGGTTTTTTATTAGTATCTTGCTTAAAAGTACTCCAACTGCTTACTTGTTCTCTGAATTGCTAAGTGTTCAATACAGCTTTTACTTTCTCTTAAAGAAGCCAAATATCTGCAAGCCTATTCAAGATGGGACCTGAATTTTCCCTCACCCCACATTTTCAGTACCATCAACATTGGCATTTTAAGCAAGCATCACTGTCTAAAGAGCAGGTTGCTTCTGCACGACAGGAGTGCTCAAATACTTTGCTGCTATTCAGCAAAAAATATATTCAAAAACCATAGATAAGTAGAAAGACTTTATTTAAGAGGTCCTGTTTCTAGAAAGCAATATGCTTACTGTAAGGAGAGAGGTGTTTTATTTAACTAGCAATGAGCAGTCTTACTCTATGCTGGCAATAACCTGCAACAACAAATTCATCCAAGTGTTTTATTCATCCATGGATACTCATTTTCCTCCTCCTGCAGATACATTCTTTCTATGTGTCCAGTGGCTAGAAGCCAAGAAACTCATTTCACGCTTGATAATTCATTGCTAATCAGTGCTAATCTGTTTGGGAAAACATGTATGGCTCAAGCACAGAGAATCAGATCAGTTTGGCTGCTTTGTTGGTGACAGTTCACCACCAAGAGCAGCCCTCTGACCTCTTCCATGGGACCCACATCAAGGTTCACCCACTCATGCAAGTTGCTCCACATCAAGAAGTTTGTCTTTTTGAGACTTGGACATTTAAAATGAAAGTAACAATGAATTCTGGTGCAATGTGCACCTATTTCACCACTCACATCTCTGAGAGCAGTAGTCACTACTAATACAAGTTTACCACTGCAAAGCTTGTGGGAGTCTGGCTGGGTCCTACTGAGACCTACTCAAACAAAAAAAAAAAATGAGAGAGCTTTGTAAGGAAGGTACACATCATGCTTTGCTTTAAATTTTTGGTATTTGAATTTCTATGGAGCAGATATCCATCAGCCCAACATTTTATATGGGCAAGAGTTAGGAGCAAAATTCCTATCACAGAATCACAGAATATGCTGAGTTGGAAGGAACACACAAGGATTATTGAGTCCTACTCATGGCCCTGCAAAGCACCATCCCCATGAGTCACACCATGTGCCAAAGAGCATCATCCAAACACTTCTCAGACTCTGTCAGGCTTGGTGCAGTGCCCACTTCCTTGATGAGCCTGTTCCAGTGCCCAACCATTCTTCCGGGTGAAGAACCTTTTTCTAATATCCAACCTAACACAATTTCTGGCCATTCCCTTGGGTCCTGTCACTGGTGACCACAGAGAAGACATCAGTGCCTGTCCTTCCTCTTCCACTCACCAGGAAGCTGTAATGAGGTCTCCCCTCAGTCTCCTCCAGGCTGAACAGACGAGGTGACCTCAGCAGCTCCTCATATGGCTTCACCTCCAACTTTTCACTATCCTCATGGCCCTCCTTTGGATGCTCCCCAATAGCTTAATGTCTTTTATGTATTGTGGCACCCAAAACTACCCCCAGCACTCAAGGTGAAGCTGTCCCAGTGCAGAGCAGAGAGGGACAATGCCCTCCCTTGCCTGGCTGACGATGATGTGCCTGATGCCCCCCAGGACACGGTTAGCCCTCCTAGCTCCAGGGCACTGCTGGCTCATGTTCAGCTTGCCAGGACACCCAGATCCCTTTCATGGGACTGTATTCCCCACTCTGCACATACATCCAGGGACAGTCCACAAACACAACCCCGAAAATTGCAGCTTCCCCACAAAAACAACTGTTGACTGGGAAGCAAATGGAAACAAATGCCCCAAACTCAGTGAAATCTAACAACACTTGGCTTTGAAACCCTGGGAACTCAGACAACAAATATTGATTTTACTTCATGCAAAATAATGTTTATGTTATTGCTGCAAAATTCCTGATACCTTCCTGTAGGCGTTGAGCCATATGTTTCTGTGAAACGCAGCAAAGGCGCAATTAAGCTCCTCTGTAGGACAGCACTCTGCCAATGCCAGCGCTCTCCCAGGCAGGAGCACTGCAGGGAGGGGAGCCAAGGCATACACAGGCTGCGGGCACTCCTGCGTCTCACCCTCAATCCGAGGGCTCGATTTTGAGTCAAGGCTGCTGAGGCATGTCTCAGCTCAGCTTGACGGATCCGTCGGGTGGTTATTCAAATGCAATGTTGTCCCAGTCTCATCTGGAATGCCTGCATGACAGCATCTCCCACTCAGACGTTTTTGGGTTTTTTTATTCATTAAAAATATGACAGCGTGAGCCTCTGAGAAACCTGTCTGTAAAATAAAGGTCTGCATTAAAGCCAGGTATGAAAAGCTGTCTTCCTGACAAGCAGCTGCTATTTGGAGGTGCATCTATCTCTCAGGGAATCGGTTACGTGCCAGCAACAGAGAAACAATCCCATGCAAACAGCAACATTAGAGGAATCTTAAGGCTAAAATTTAAGCACTAAAAAGACAGAGTGCACCTCAGGAAAAGCTAGATTAGCTACCTTATCACTGCCTGCAAGCCTACATACAATATTACAGCTCTTAATTAAGCAGCTATGTTTTCTCTCTGATAGAATGAATCAGATGGTCTTGTAGATTTTCTGTGTTTAGCATATATTAACAATTTGTCTTTTACTGTGTGTCCATAATTTAATTAGCATAAAAGCCCCCTAATCCAATGTTTGCTTGGTCATCTTTATAACATGTACTCCTATCTCAAAGATACTCATTTTAATAATTTCATCAGTACAGATGTACAATGCCACAAGACATTTTTCTCTTTAGAGACAGATGTACTTCTTAGCAGTAATTCATTACTTATTACCTCACAAGCTGTTTTTCAGACAAATAAACTCACAGTTCCATTACCAGTATCTTTTAATGATGTTTCTGTTTCAGATTGCTTTATCGTTGGAGTCTAATCCAAATTTCACTGAACTTTCCCATTAATTTCAGTGAAAGGCTCTGATCTTCATTTTCCAAGCAGCTCAAAGCACATCTCAGGAAAATCTGTATATTATTTATTCAAAAGACATTTTAAAATAGAAAGCAAAATATTTCTTTAACATTAAATTGCTTCTCTAATGAGCAAAACATCCTACATCCTATTAGTTAGCTGAGAGCACACCCTAGAACACAGTACGTGAAAGGAACCTGCACGTTGAATAACAAATGGGAGCAGGGTGTTTTTAGAATTACTTCAGAGGGCAGCACAAATGAGTTTCATACGTAGCCTTGCAAAATCATCATGTTGGGCAAATTTGAAAACTTACTCACAATGGTAATGTTAAGACTGAGAACAGATAGCATTACTGAGGGTGTTAGAAGGATAAGGTGCTCTCTGGGCTATGCACCACCTATTCCATTCTTCTAAACACAACAATGAGTCTTGGAAGATTTTGTGCTGGGGAACACAGTCTGCAAAGAGACAAAACACTGAAAAGTTGAGTCCATGTAAAGTGACTCTTCCTTTATTGCACTCTCTTGAAATTCCACCTGGACTATGCATCCAGCTCTGGGGCATCCAAATTGAGAAGGACATCGACCTGTTAGACAGCCCTGGAGGAGGGTTACTAAGGTGATCAGAGGGCTGCAACACTCCTCCTATGAAGTCAGACTGAAAGAGTTGGGGCTGTTCAGCCTGGAAAAGAGAAGGCTCCAAGAAGATTTTGTAGCAGCCTTCCAGTCCATAAAAGGGACAACAAGAAAGCAGCAGAGGGACTAATCACAAGGACATGTAGTGATAGGACAAGGGAAAAATGGCTTTACACTAAAAGAGGGCAGGTTTAGATTAGATATTAGGAAGAAATTCTTTACTGTAAGGGTAGTGAGGAATTGGAACTAGTTGCCCAGAGGAGTTGTGAATGCCTCATCCCTGGAAGTGTTCAAGGCCAGATTGGATGGGGCTTTGGGCAACCAGATCTAGTGGAAGGTGTCCCTACTCACAGCAGGGGAGTTGGAAGTAGATGATCTTTAAGGTTTCTTACAACTCAAAGCATTCCGTGACTCCCCTGCAATTCTCTGTACTCAGCATATTTCTGGTTATTGGAACCCTGGACTTCACACACCAAAGGACTTGGGTCTTTGGGGACCTTCTGAAAATCCTATTTTATTTTATAAAGTCCTTGATCTTGTGTTACAGCCATAAACCTCTGCAATCACACCCACTCGTTAAATTCATTGGTAAAAACTATGAGCACATGTGAAAGCCAAATCAAACTGGGATTTCACTATGATAAACATGACAATCAGAAAATGCCAAAGGAGAATAATGAATTTAGGCATGAAGCAAAAATGTCAATATCCCCCACTTCTGTGGTCCTCCTTAATGGTTATGAGATTTCACTACTTCTATCATGATTCACTCTTCAAAAGAATTCTAAAAATTTTAAAGGATACTGAGAACTTTGCTGTGTAGAAAATTTACCCATATATTACCTCTTGATTTCCTCCTCTCACTTTTCTCCAAACTCAAAAATTCTTATGGTTTTTACTGTTAAGTACATTCTATGGTTTCAATGATTTGGAAAGAGTAAATGGGAGATTTAAAAAATTAAGTAAACATTAATTTCATTACTATATTTTATTAAGTTAGGAATATTGAGTACTAGTCCCTCAGACTTCATACGAAGAGAAGGGAAGAGTTTCCCTAAGGGCACCTTATCCTGGGGGACAACTATGCTTATCAAAATAGTAAAACAGCAAAATACTAGGTATCTATAATTTATCTTTTTTTTCTGTAGGGTGTGACTGCTGATTGACCCCCTGGATATTAGAAACAGAGAGGGCTTGTTAGACAACCGATTTTCTTTCCTTGTCACTACAAACTTGTTCCCTATATTTTCTTCTGTAATGACTTATTCAGCAGTTTATTAAAACACAAAAAAGAAAAGGACTTGTCATTCTTTCCTGAACTTTCACAAAAGGATGAAGAGATTTAAGCAAGAGAAAAAAATGAGATCCTGTATTCCTGTCTTATCAATATCAGAAACTCATCCTAATAAGGATTACTCCTACACTGACACCACAGCTCTTCCTGTTTCTATAAAACTATTCACAAGTTGCATATATTTCCATATTTGATCTGCATTAATATTAAAATCCTCCTGAACTTTCTGGAAAGATTTACACGTTTTATCATCAGATAAATCCTTTATTATCTTGTACCAAAAGTTCAGGCTTCTTTAAAATGCAATAAATATTTAATTTGAACAAACAAAGCAAAAGCAATTAAGGAAAAGAAGTGCCCTAAGAAAAAAAAGAAATCTGGAGACTGAATTCATAACTGCGTTTGCTGTCTGCGTAAGAATTTCTAGAGTCAACACCACATAGAAAAAGAAGTAGCAAACACCAAATCTCATATGTAGAAGTCAGAATATATACCAAGGTATTATCTTTGAGCATTACATTACCATGCACTGCTATGTTGGATGGATGAGTAGCAGAAGAGACAGGATATTGCTGTGGCTGCTGGAGACAGAATGCAAGAGGCAGGCGGCATAACAGGACTGAATAGACAGCAAACCCTCCAGTAACACTGGCAATAGGAAGTGGTAAGCAAAACTCAGTATCTTTTGGATTTTGTTTCCCAGAAGCTAGAAGGTGTTGAAAGGTTTTCTTTATTTATGGTCAATGCTTTGGAGTTGTAAATCTCACAAGAAGTTGTTCAGCAGCTCAGAGACTCTTCAAGAACATCACACCTTGTGTTGCTTCAGCACTTCATATCCACCTCCCAAGAAGTGTGCAGAGGGTTGCATGGAGCAAGGCATTAACAAGAGAACAGGGGGAAGAGAGGAGGAACAAGAAGCTCTTCTTTCATTTGTACAAACATACTATAAGAAAAGAGTGAAATAGATTTAAAGGGAGATAATTTTAAAAGTGTTGGGACTCGTGTCTGAGGCAAATTTCATTATCTTTAAATGTAGCCTAGATCTCAACTACTATTTCACTCAGAATGTACACAGCAAACGCTGCTGGTCTCACTCCTGATCCTCTCAAGCAGTTTACTCCTACAGTAAAAAAAAAAGAATCATTTTTATCTTATGTGGCTATCTCTCTTTTCGTCCCTGCTGTGCCTTGCGATCCCCATCTCTGTGCCATCTGTCAGTGAGACAGGCCAGGGAAACACAGAACCACTGGTACTTACAACTCTTGAAACTTCTGGATAAATCATTAGAGAACATGCTATAGGGAACAACTTCACAATGACAAGGAAATAAAATCAATTTTATAATGAGTCTTCTCGAATTCTTGTTTCCATAGGGTCAATCCTCAGTCATTCCCATAGAAAACTCTACCCAAGAGGGAGGGAAAGAGAAAAATTGTCTGAGGTTTCCCTCTGAGAACATTTACTTCTTCCTCGGAAGTGTGGGAATTTGCTCTCCGTGCTCTGTGGAGAGGGGATTAGTCTACAGCTCCATTAAATTTTCCCAGAGCCACATGGGTTGTGCAATCTCTAGCTCTTTTGTAAATGATAGTTTGCTTGAAAGGCCTCCTGTAACACTTGAAATATAGAACAGGTTTTACCACTGTAGCTATACACCCACACAGAGAACCCAGAGACAGAGTAGTAAGGTGGTGCCTTGGGGTCCACAAATACTCTTACTTCATAAACCATATCAAAAAAAAAGGGGCAGGCAGGGCAGCTCTCGGGTGAAGATGATATGAAAAAAATAGGTTTTCTATTGGCATTGTTACTTTAGAGTGGAGTTGAAAGTTTCCCATTCTCTAGCATCCAAACAAGCTCTGAAACATTGGTGCATCACGCAGGACAACACTGAGCTTTCACACAGGACAACACTGAGCTTTAGCACAGATCTTTTTCTTGTATAAAAAGCCACCAAGCCACTGTGTTTCTAGGATTGCTATCTACAGAACATACAGTATTTAATCTGTCACAAGTCTTCCTTGCTCTCAGAGTTTGTTTCATGTGATATCCTTCTCCTGCCATTTCCATTTCAGAGTAAGCTCTTTTGCCTCCTCCCACTCCACTAAGATGCTGATGTGTCACTGCAGCTGAAAGGAAGGGGTAGTCACTGATGTTGTCATGTTTGTGGAAGCACTGCAGATGACCCACCATGCTGACAACCTGAAGACTGCTTTTTTGATCTAGTACTCACATTTCCTCCTCCTTTGCCACTTCCCAAAAGTCAAAGTGGACATGTCCATGTGTCATTCTCTGTGTGTAACACTGGTTTTCAGAATTTTTTTTTTCTATGTGCAAATAGTTTTGACTGAGGTCGCTGGGTTTTGTTTTGAAGACCCCAGGATCAATTTTTCCTTTCATACTTGCAAAGAAGGCAAAGTTCCACATCAGTATCATTCATCAAATCCATGATTTCATGATGGTAAAATGGTGGGTATGAATCTTATTACCACAGTGGTTCCCTTGAGCCTCTGTGGTGGAAAAAAAGGGCATCAAACCATATATGAATAATTGCTGCGGTCTTTGAGGTCCCTCTGTTCTACTCATATAAATGGAACATCAGCAAAAATTATTATCAGGTCAGGTAACTCTAAGGGTGAGATCCTCAGCAGATGTGAATCACTATCGCTCAAATAAAAAAAAAAAAAGGTCACCATTAATGCCACTTGAGATTTGGATTTAGGAAGCATTTATCTTACTGTGCTCATCTGAATTTATGAGGAACCTGCACTTAAAAATTAAATTGCATCTGAGAGTCAGGAAAAAGAAACAGCTTTACATGAACAATTAAATGTGAAAAAACTGTACCAAACAAAATTCAGGGTTTTTGAATTGCTAGGTAATTTATCTTAAAGAACATACAAAAAGCTGTTTCACTGGCATAAGAAGTTGTCTGGAGATAACATCAAGGCTAACACAATACCATGCTGTTACTATTAAAAAAAAAAAACTTTATCTGCAGTTAAAAAGATAAACTGGGCACATAAAAAAGGTAATCCAAAATCTAAAATTAAATAATTTGCAGTGTCCAGTTAAATTAAATGAGTAGTGGAACAATCTAAGAAAAGACAGCATTTCATTTCATGGCTATTAAATTGATGGCTATTGGTGCTTGTTATGATTATAAAATCACACTTCAGATGCTCACATCTCCCCAGTTTTCAATTCTTTCGAGAGTTATAGCTCTGTCACTTCTCTATAGTACAAAAATACAGCACAGCTTCTTGCAATTTCCTGAGACACTGCACCTGTAATATATTCATGCTAATTGCTCCAAACTCATGCATACAGATGACAAAAGAAGCTGAACGGCAATTCAGCTTTTTCATGCAAAAGAAACATAATTGTTTTATAATATGCTGTAAGTTTTGAACCTGCAGGTTAAGTATTCATTTAATTACTTAGGGAGAGGTTGCACTTCTACTCCTCTCCATGTAAAAGAGGCAGACTGCCTTGGTGTCATGCCAGGAGAAGGGTAAAGAGGAGCTCGGATTTTGAGTTTTCCTTCCTGTCTCCCTCCTTCCTGCATCTCTCCCTTTCCCCTTATTACAGATGCAGTATTGCTTCTACTGCCTCTGCTCATCCACTTGCCACTGATATTTTCAGAAACAGGTAATTTGAGCCAAATATGTTGAAGAGCAAATAGAGGAAGAGGAGAAGAAATGTGCTTCCCGCACAGGCAACTGATTTCAACACAGGTATTACAAATCTCCTAAATAAGATCATTTACTAGTCAAGGGATTTTATTTCAGACCCTATCAGCAGAATGGCAGGAAAAGAATGGTTTTGTTACAAAGTCAAAAGTATTTTGGGTTTCTGATAAGAGAGCCACTTACCTCTGCAACAGCAGACCTGGTAAGATGCATTAGTAGCTACGAAATATCTCGTTTGGCTCAAAACATTGAAGCCTGTGTTTTTCAAAATTGAAGAACCAATTGAAAGATTTACATCTGGATTTGTATGCATGTGTGATCCAGCAGTTGTAATATGTTGTCTGCACCACACAGAGTCATTAACTTTAGATAAAGGTACTTACTACATTAAAAAATCATCAAATGTTATGAACATGGCTTAAATGTTCAAGACTTTAACTAGTTCAAGGGTCCACTTTCCATTTGTAGTCTCTAGGTAGTAAAGAGATTTAACAGAATTAAGCAATGCAACATCTTCCTCAGAGTCCTGATCCTACCTCTTACAATACTCATACAATTTTTCCGTGGATAGGCACTTAAGTATGGAGGCTGAGTAACCTGCTGAGCAGGGTATGGATCAAACTAGTAAGAAATAAACTTCAGCTAAAAGGAACGGTGCTCGTACATGTTCAGAGAGACAAAGTCACTGTTTAGAGCCATTAAGCTCCTAAATAATTTCAGCCACTTGTATGATACACAGCACCAGATCTACATTTTTAAAGATGTAATGGCAGCCCAGGAGAACTGAGAGCTTTGGAGTTAGAGCACCTTGTGAGAGTGTGGAGAACACTGTCCAACCTCTCCTTCTGCCAAACCACAGCCTGAGCTTGAGTTCAAACCAGCACCCAAAGACAGAATCCCAACAGTCAGCTTTCTCTGGGGTAGGAAAACTCTCTCAGACACCAACACAAGAGTTTTTCCTCCTCATAGAAATAATTTGATATGCAAAGGACTGAGGTAAGAAAGAGTATCTTTAACCCTAGCGACTAAGAAATGTATCTAACATGGGTGTTCAACTCCACATCTGGTAGGAATCACTGCTCCAGAACAGGAATCTGAGCCTGGCTCTTCTACCTTTCTCTCACAGCTACATTTACTTTGAGCATGTTGAGACCATGCTGTAACATCAGGTCCATAGCAAAGAAAGTCCTATTTTGAAGGCTTCAAGGTTTTAGCCACAGCAGTCCCTGAAGTAGATCTCAATATTTTGGTGAGTTTGGACAGTAAAATCTTCATCATATGCAAAACATAACATGCTAAACTAATAGTCAGGAGGTAAATGACAGCTGAGGAGTAATTATTCCAATGGTACATGAATGCTGGGACAAGGTGATGCCTACATTCTGCAGCAGATTATGGAGACAGAAAAGCTCTGAGCTGACTTTCACAGTACATCCACAGAGTTCAGCACAGCACCATGCAGAGACAGTCACACAGGTCTCAAAGGCAGCCTAGCCTTTTTGGTATGGCAGAACATGCATTATTAAATTCAATCCCTGTTTCTCAGCAGAGCTAATTAGTTCAGGTGCAGCTCAACGCTGCTATAATTATACTCCATCTGCTTCCAGAGCTAGCTAGTTTGGGTGCTGAGAGCTTGGAAATTTCTCTGCAGTACCCCCTCATGGGAGGGGGCATGATACTATTATGTCCTTAGGCGTGAAAAGAGATGGATTGACGCTTTGGTCTCTTTGATGGTGCGAGCCTTAGCAGCCTAAATCCTGCTGAGTTAAATCCTCTCAAGGGACAGATTTTTTAAGATGTTTAAATAGCTAAAGCCCCAGGTATGGCCCCAGTGAGATTTTTGAAAAATGCCTCATAAGCACTAAGTGTTTGTTGGTGGTAAATGGCTCTGTAAGGCAGCACAGCAGTGAGAGCCCCATGTCAGACACCCAACCGAGGCAGTCTGTCGCAGGCAGCAGCCTGCAGTGCCTCAGCTCTTACCAAAACTTTGTTGTGCTCAGGTTGGCTCTGCTGCCTTGCAATCCAGCATCTAAGTGCTAAGACTCATTTGGCTATATAGAGAATACCAAGCCTGTCTGCTTCTCAAGAAACAGATAGTGACAACTCAGATGAATGCTAATTTAGCACGCAGTATTTGCTCACTTTAAAATGAAGCCTTGATTCAAAGACTACTGCAGTGAATGGACTATCTCTCCTCCATGTCAATTCATATTGGATCAGGCCTTGAATTTGTGGCATGAAGCAATTAGTATAAAACAGATTAGGCAACAACTTCCTTTTTTCAGTTGTAGAAGTTTTTTCAAGATGAACTGATTGCCCACATTTGTTTCATACAGGCAGCTAAATCATCAATACCAACAAGACTGGCATTAATCAACAGAATTAGCTCCTCGCTCTCACAGGCATTTAGCTTCATATCACTTTACAAAGGCTGTCAGGGACCGTCTGTAGCTTCAAGTACAATACAGCAGTTCCACAGCATGTTTTTCCAGACACTGGAGTCATCCATATGCATTTGGCCTGCAAGCTTTTCAGCAGCACACTCAAATGAGAACATTTTCTGTGACCACATGAACCCTGCAGCATCTGCNTGTGTATATTCGGTGAATTCAGTCTTGCTGTCCTATCTCTCACACTGCACTGCAGCTTTGGACCATGTGCGTGGAATGCTGTGAGAGGTGACACCCAAAATCCCTGTGTGAGCCCAGCCCTGTGCCCCAGCTCATAGTCATCCCCACCAGTGTCCTTTTCCCCCCCACGGCACCCAGCTTGCATGTTCTGAGGAACTCTGGCTCTCTTAGACACATTCCATCAATGGCAGCAGGCTGCCACAAGGCAGATCAGACTGAAAGGCAGTAATTAGTGACTGAGGTGGTAAAGAGCTGGTATAAGGGATTTTTGCCCATTTCTGTGCAAGGCTAGCAGTTTAACTCAAAGCGTCCCCTGCAGCGGTTTAGGTTGTTAAAGCCCAACTGTACTGAAAAGAGGGAGGACTCGCAGGCAGTCACGGCAGAGAGGCATTTTGAGAAGCTGTCTCCACTCAGTCACCTCATCTAGGCTGAGAAGTCTGTGAGTGACTCAAGCCTGTGCAGTGCACTTTCAAGCAGGTTAGTTAAAACCACTGACAATTAAAAATAACCTCCCTAGTTTTGCACTGGGCAGTGGACAAAATGTCACACAAATGATGAAGCTCAGCTGAGAACCAGAACCTAAGAACTGAAAGTCAGGACATGGCTATGGAATGAGCTGGATGCAATAAAAAGGGATCAGGGAGTTCTCAGGCCTGAAGCTCAGCATCAAGGTGTGGGCCAAAATAAAAATCTCTTAGACATGACCATAAGTCATTCAAGAAGGCTCAGGAGCCTCACAGACTGCAGCTCCCCTGATGACCAACAGGTCAAAGACAAATGCAGCAGAGGCAAAAGGAGTTTTCCAGAACTCAGAATTAATTTTTTCTTTGCTTTTTTTCCTTGGTTCTTCCTTTCCTTTTTTATCATTTTGTAACCTTCTCTTTGTGCAAAGAGAAGTGTTGTCATTCCAGTGTCTGCTATAGCTTTAAATTTCAAACTTCCAATTTTTATTTTCCAGTTCTCATTAATATGTTACAGGTTACTTATTTTATTAATTGCCATCTATTTTACTAGCTAACTTATTTTTCTGGGAAATAAAAACTTTCCTGACCTGTTCCAGTCTTTTACTAATGCTTAGCCAAATATCTCAAGGCAGTGAAGGAAAAAACAAACAGCTGAACATCTGCTGAAAAGGTTGCAAGGGTGAATAATCTTTAATAGCTTCTAATGAGCTTCCAGAAATATACTGCATAAGGAGCAATGCACAGATCTTAAACCCTTACTTGTGAGAGCATCCTGCTCAGTTACTTCACTCACTTACAGGCAGGAGCAAATTCAGATGAAGAATATGTTGCCAGGTACTTTTAAAATGCGCTCTACAAGGACATATCTCTTTCTTCAAGCAACTGTTAATTGTGCTTAACACCGCCCCTGCTTTTATGCTTTACTGGTGCAACTCAGATCAGGAAGATGGGGAGGAGTCCCTCATCAGAGCTGAAGCTCTCCATCCCTTTGGTGCACCACTTGTCTGTCTCGGGGCTCCACAGAGACAAACTGAGTGAGCACACATAGGCTCTCACCTCCAACCTGCATCCAAAGGTTCCTTTGGTGATGCAGGTCAGCGCTGCCCCTGGAAGTGAGCATCAGAACGACAGGCTCAGAGGTCGAGGAGGGAATCTGGTAGCTGTAGAGGTGTAGAAAGAAGTGTTGCTACTATTCCCCAACTTATTGGCCAAAGCAGTAGCAGGGAGATTGCTAAAGAGTGTACCCTTCTCTTTGTCTTGCACTTCAGTTTCTCCTCTTTGGGCTGCCCTCAGTTCAGTCACATACACCTGCTTGCCATGCTCAGACAGAGCATATAAGTAAATGCAACACAAGGAAAGTCAATAGAGTTTCACTCACTCACAATAGAAGTGAATTTAGCCATAAATCGATAAAGAAAAGCAAAATGTTCCCTACGTGCCTGTTCTTGCTGCTGTCCTTCATCTGAAGAGTTCAGCTCCACTTAGAAAATCAATGTATCAATAGGGGGTAAACTGTGTTTTCAATAAAACTGAAGATGTGGGCAGGTTCAGAATTGTATGATTATTAATTTCCAAAGTTAGACACAAGCTTTTAACAGTTTCCACTAAATCTCTAAATGAAATTGAAGCACTTGGATAATCATCAAAAAATACTGTATTAAAATACTCTCCTGCATCCCTCTCCATGTGCAGAAGCAACTTGGCATATTCCCAGGGCAAGCAAGGATACACTCTTGACTGAAAGCAATAGTGCTGCACGGCCTCTTATTTCTGGGATAGCCCTAAGCTCATTCTGCCACCTTGTGTGATCAACATATCAGCACAGTCTCATTTTCAGGTCCATATTTCTTATTCTACTCCATTAGGTCTTGCCTCTTATTTAGTACTCCTCAAAGCCGGGAGTCTGTTAAACTATGTGCAGATAACCACTCATCTCTGATATTCTAATATGGACTGTCAGGATGAAGCAAATTTAATGTTTCATTCACACTCCACCTCCCTAAAAGCTACTTAGTTTTATTAGAGCAGTGAATAATTCTTATTAATTATATGAAAGAATGCACATTCTGTTAGCTTATGGTTAGACTGTGGTTCTCTTGAAGTTCATTGAAATTATTTGCCAAATAATGCCTATGAATATTTTTAGCTGGTATTATCCATTCAAAGCAATTTGTTGAAAACAAAAATTCAGTTTTTCAAAAAAAAAAACCTTGAGCTGTGTGACTTGCCACTCTGTCTCTTATGGCCTATTATTTCACCCTTATAGAAACAGTTTCTTTACATTTAACCTGACTGGAAAACTGTGAATGTTAGAAAAACATTTGGCTTTCAGTGTAAAATGTCTGTTGAAAGCAAATACAAAGGTAGTCTTTCAGAAAGCGTGCCCACTGTTTTCTCAATGTTTCTAATTTTTGCTGCTGTGTTCAGTCGTGACATTACAAAGAAAAAAGGTTTTTAAAAAAAAGCAAAAGCCTTTAATGAATACCACAGTTAAAGCCTGTAGGATAAAAGTCTTTGTTTTGATTAGCTGAATGAATTCAAATATCTTGTTCTGGAAACAGGCAAAGCATTCCTCAAGTTCATCTACAAAAACTGTCTGAAGCTTTAGTTCAGACTACCAAGAGAGGCTCCGCAAGGGATTCACATACCCAGGAACAGTGGCTGGTACAATGTAAAAATCAATAATGCTACATGAAGCTGTTACCTAAGGATGTCATCTCTCTTCAGAACACAAGCAAGTGACCATGTGCATCGTGGGTGCTGAAACACATAAATGTGACACCAGCTGCCAGTGCAGAGGGACACTTCACCCTGCTCACAGAAAGGCACTCAGTACATCCAGTTTTCAGATGCCCTTGAGCTTGTGTGTGCTGGTCCACTGTTCAGCAAAGGTGACAGAAGGTAGGAGGCAGAGAACGACTCCTTCTAAATCCTACAAATGCAGATGTTGACATCTTTTATTGCCTTATGCTTTACAGATAAAGAACTACATTTCTTATCAAAGTGAACTGCGACTCAGACTTAATTAACCAGAACTGCGGCGCCTACAAGATCTATGCTAAAAGCATAGTGAATGCAGTCAAAGCAAAATTCATTCCTCTAGTCTGGTGTTAATGCCTTTTACACAGGGAAATAATTATAGCTAAAAGCTGATGTTTTCACTTCATACTTACAGAATAAGTTTCCTCTTACAGAATCTCATCATCACCTTAACTTGTGGCTGTGGCCAGAAAACTGTTTGTGTTGTCATACCATTTTACTCACCATATATTCTGCAAGTAATCAAATCACAGGGCTGGTCTCCAGTCCTTCTGTGAGGAGAAATAATTGAGGCAGGAAGATTCACAGTGATTTTAATAAGAACCAGGGAAAACATGTCTACATGATACAAACTCAGAAAATATGTAATTTGCATGTCAGAGACAGCTTTAGTAAATTTGGAATTTGGCAAAAATCTTCAGGCCACACAAACACATCCCTCCACAATTAATAATGAAGTAATTTCAGAAAAATTTCTTTTGTTTCTTGAATTACGCTGTACAAAATTTTGACCTTTCTTTTATAAGATTTTTACTAAAAGATAAACAAATATATATGTTTAAAACCAAAACTGAAAATTTGCCTCCAACTGTACATTTCAGGTTGACCTAAAAAGGAAAATCATATTAAAGTATGATTGAAAAGTACGACTTTCAAAATATGTTGCACGCAGTTCTAATTTCAAAAGGCTTTGGCTCAAGTTTCAAAAGCACAGAGCAGCCCTACAATGTGCATAATTATCCTGGTATAAGGGAGCATACAGTAAAGGGACCTGTAAAGTTTGAATCCCTTTACAGGCTCTTGCAGAGCCCATGGCAAGTCATTTCATTCTCTTATATCTCTATTTCCCTGTCTATTAAGTCAGGGCAATAATACCTACCTTCCCTGAAGAGGTGACAGTAATTAAGTCAATGTTTAGCATAGCACTTTCAAGATGCAAATCTCTGCATTAAAGTTCTAAGTACTGTTATTATTATCGTCATTATCACCGATTATCATTAGGCTAAAGCTACTGTTTAATTCTGTATGTTCTCATTCTGAGAGATACATTCAGCTACCATTGTAAGCTAATTATACCATCTACTCTTAAGTATAGGAGTACAAAAGCATACCTTCTGCTGCATTTGCAGTCTGTTCCCACTTTCAAATTCTCTTTGTGTAAAGGAAAGTATATTCTTAACTAATGCCTTAAGGAAGTTTGCATGGTATTGCCAAATTAGCTCATTGCAATTAGTATCTCAGGTTTCTCTGCAATCCCAGGAAAATAGCAGTAGCCACAAACGCATTTAATAATGATGACTTTGTAAAACTGAACTGGAGGTTAATATAGAAAGGGCTGTCAAAGAGCAAAAGGCTGCATTTCAAATGACCTTTAAATCCGCTGCGACTCCTGTGGAGGATAAGAGGTAACATGAGTGACAAGAAAGCCTTTTCCAGCTCACCAGATTTCACCAGGTCAAAGAAGCATTTGTAATGAATAAATAAATAGATAATTCATCCCCCAGCTGTTTCGGCAACTTTTCTGATATGAGCACAGGTAGGAAGCAGGTCTGCGAAGCTGGATGGATTTCAGAGACCTGAAAAACAGTTAGTGAAACAAAGAACTGAGCCCAAGTTGGTCATTACGCAGGACAGAAAGGAGCAGAAATTTGCCCACAGGGCTTCACATGCACTATGTATCTGTGAACACTAAGGCTTTGAAATGCCAGTGTCAAAACTAGTGTGTCCTAAAATCATCCTGACTCAAGTTTCCTCTGGTTTTGCTCACAGGAATGTGCAGCCATGCCACCCTCCTTGCTCTGGAAAGATCAGTGTAGAGGAGCTTCTAGATGTCTGGGCACAAAGGTGACCAGCGCTTGGTGTATCTCAAAGCCTGGCTCTGATGCAGACACACACATAGACACACAGTAAAGAGGTGGTGTGTCACATCTTCACATGCATCCATGGAGAAGACCACTCTTCTCCTTTTGATTGTTTATACATCAGTGTAAATAAATAACTAATTTTTAATTGATACTGAAATTTTACAACTGTCGTCCTTGAAATAACCTCTTCGGGATGAGATTTTTGGTAACAGCACGCTGTTTTGCATTTACACAATCCTTCTGTCCAACATCATCAATGCAAAATATTTCTGAAGTCAAACAATTAAAAGTGCATGAAAATATTGAGAGACAAAGCAAATGTTACTTTTTATAGGGAAGGAAACTGAAACATGGAGACTAAAATCTGTATCAAATGTTACCTAGCTGGATGAGACAAATAAGGGCTCACATTGTCAGTCCTGGTATATCACAGGTCTACCAACCATTTGAGGAGCACTGTGTCTCCATCCTTGTGCCAGGGAATTTCTGTGCTGCAGGGAAGCCTTTTGCTGCAGCCTGGGCCTCACCCATACCAGAGGGCAGTCAAAGGCAGCTGCAGTGCTCACCAGTATCCCAAATGCTAGGCAAGCACTTCCCAGCTAATAATTAAGAGCAGTCTGTAGCACAGGGACTGGTGGGAAGTCTTTCCTCTCCCAAAGACACCTTTCTGTCAATTAATGTGACACAATATCCACCCCCAAACACACCCTGATTTTCCCTATTCAAGAGATATTTGCTCATCTTGAGAAAAAGAGAGTAATGAAGCTTTTTCAATGGAGAAGGGATAAATTACTTCTCTAATGTAAAGACACGATTGAGAAATGAATGGGCAGTATGAAATGGCATTATTATGTAGGATAATGGGAGAAAAGTCATAAAACAAAAACATACATAGACAGTTGTCCATCTGCTCTTCACCTTTATTTAAGTCTTGTAGATAGCTATCCTGAGGTGGGGTGGAACTGGCTGCTGGTATAAATAACTTTTTATCATTTCAATAAGAAAAGAGAAAGAAAAATGCATTGTAAGAAGAGAATTCTTCATATAAATGGCATGTGTGTGGTCATCCAGTGCTATCAGTCACTATAACTCAAGTGAAAAAGGTTTATTGGTAAGTCAGGGTGGCCCCTCGCTAAAGTTCTGTGCAAGGCATTTCTTCTTGTTGTTAAAACATGCAAACAGTCTAATTTTCCCTATATGAGAAATCCAAGGAACAACCTAGAAACATTATTTCTGTCAGGCAGCTATCAACTGCCTTTGCTTCTTTGTCTGGCATTCTAAAGTACGTTTAAGCAGTACTACACTGTTTTAAAAGAGTGAAAGTGGGGTAGGATCAGGCTGTTCAATAACATCTCAGATGGTTCTCATTCTTTAAAACCGATACAGCTGAATTTTGCCAGTTTAAAAGCTGTGTAATACAATCAACTTACTGACAAGTTGCAAAATATAATTTATTGTACAATATCATGTCTTATCATAAATAGTATAAAAATATTTGTCACTGTAGTTAAAAATTATGTAGTTCTAGTTCCCAGACAAAACACAACTATAATTCCTTATTTTATTACTTCATTGTTTCTCTTTTAATTAACATTTGAATAGGTTCAGAAGTGGATTGAATTTCAAGTCTAACCCCTGCCAAATCTTCAAAACCCCTGGACATTTGTATCTATCTCATTCTGTTACTCAAAGCTTCAAACTGATAGTACTGGAAATTAAATTGACCAATTTATTCATCACTGTAGCAGGGCTTAAACCTCAGCAATGTGATTGCCATCATGTCAGTGCTGTCAATGACCTGAGTCTTGAGTTTCAGACATTGCCCCAGTAACACTCGATAATAAGTGGCAAAACATTATTACTTCCTTTGGTACTCATTATAAAAACATTAATTGGGGTGAAAGGTAATCCACTTCATATGCTAAGTCATGGATCTTCTCTAAGGGTGGACAAGGGGAATTGCAAGAATAAGTATGTCATCGTGATTTGTTGCCACAAAATTTCCTTGAAGTTTGAATGAATGGACTTCTAGAGGGCGTCACAGCAAGGAAAAACATTCTTTTGATTAAAATTATCCAGGTCTGGCCTGAAAGGTCAGATTTGATTTTTCATCAAAATGAAAACATAACACAGAAATGGGATGAGCTCTGACAAAGTGTCTGTACAATTTATGCAGCCCACTTTTTCCATTATCCTATTTTGAATAGTTTAACTTTATTTATTTTAGGGAATCACTCAATGGCTCACACACTGCAAGTAGTTAAAATTTATGGTTCTTTTACCACTCCACCCCTATTTTCTGTCCCTTTCAAGTACTGTTTTCATAGAAGAAAAGCCAAAAAAAAAAAAAAAAGCCCATACCATCACCAATTTTCTACAGTTTGACTCCTGTTGCAGAAAAGCATTAAACTCACAGCCAGGAAGCTGTTTTCCCCTTCTCAAGTGCTGTCACCCTACCTCTTTAAGCTCTGTTTTATCAGTTGCATAGAATTTTTTTTTCTTCATTTCAAAGAGCACATTAAACTCTCATTAACAGAAAAGGGAATTAAGCATGCACAGTTAGAAAACTAATAAAAAAATTCTGCACTAAGTAAAGAAACAGGATTCCCCTGACAAACGTGCATTCACTAAGAAATATCACTGCAGGTAACAAATAAACTCCCTTGGCTAAGTCAGATATCATTTCCAAGGTTTTCTCAAAGCAGGCACTCTCTTGGAGACATTT
The DNA here is from genome assembly GCA_013397155.1 of Irena cyanogastra. Classification (NCBI taxonomy): domain Eukaryota; kingdom Metazoa; phylum Chordata; class Aves; order Passeriformes; family Irenidae; genus Irena; species Irena cyanogastra. Next base: position 176,313 of record VWZV01000290.1, read on the forward strand.
CAGCAGGAAAGAATGGGTTCTGCTCAGCCTGGGCTTATCTTGAAATTCTGGACTTTCATGTTCACAGTACAATAATGTTTGAAAAAACCAAAAATTTAAATTAAATCCCACACCTCATAAGGAGGCATCTCAGGGGCCAGCTACTGGCAGGGCTGGAGAGAATGCTGCTGCCAAATGGAAAATGTGATCTGGCAAGTGGACCTGAAATCTTAGATTTTGAACTTGGCAGATCTGAAAAGTCTTGGCATTTGGTTACAAGTCCTGGAATGCGAAGCTTGCAAACAAAGTTTTTCCCCGTTAGAGTATAAAAAGCACCTTTAATATGTATAAAGCAAACTTCCATCTACCCTTCTTACAAACAGCCCTGGTGTGTTTTGCTCAGTATGAAGTAGCCTTTAGAAATCATTGATTTTGCCTAGATATCCCATATTCATCTTGCTTTGTCTCACATGGGCCCCTGTGACTTTTTGACCTTCCCATAAATTTTAGCATCATTCGGAAGGTCAAACAGTCAGGGAAAGCAAAAAAGGATTAAAAAAAGAAAGAGCTGCAGTGGATGGAGAATTATCATCATAAGCTTATTATATATTTCAAACGCTGCAGACTTTAATGGCAGCAAGCTTTTAAAAGTTCAGCCACTGCTTTTACTGGTATAAAGGGATACTCCTATTTTTTCCATCTGATTTTTAATACTACTAATTCAAAGAGTTACCAAAGTCTTTCTGCAAAGTTATATGAACTATTTAAATAATTTTTCATTAATTTAAAATATTTTTAAAATTGAAAATATGATTTTAAAAGTTTCCTAATATTCCCTTGTACCCTTGATGGCAGGAAAGAGTCACAACCCTACTTGCCTCTCTATGTTCATCTTGGCCAGAATCCTCTCTGCATTTTCTGGCTTTCACTTTTTTCTTCCCCGCTCTCCCCTCCTCCCCCCTCAGATTTTTTTACAGGGAAGAGAGGGAACAGACAGTACTGGCAAAGCACAGCTTTGAAAGCAAATAAAGACATGGTTGCAGTCTATTTAGTGGCAACATATTCTCACTATTAATATTGTTACTGTCATCTTTACCAGCATTATAGCTGGAGCCTAAGCATCTAAGAGACACAACTGCTTTGATAAGTCACATCTCTGCCGCAATTTGCTTACATCCCATGAGTGAGTAATTTATCCTGCTAATATCTTGTTCAGCTATTGAGAAGTAGGAGTTAGAAACCATGGAAAATTAGCCAAAGACATAAGGTGCAAAGGAATTTTAAAAATTGTTCTGTAGCCGAGCCAACCCACCTTGGACCCCGCATGTGCAGAAAGTCTCCAGCCCATGAATCATCTATATAGCATGTTGTGGTCCACCGTGCAAGCTGTGGAGAAACACATGCCAAAAGCTGATCTCCAAAGCCTCAGACAGCTTAGTCGGTGTAAATTATCTCTTAGGATGAATTATTCTGTCTTGATTTGTGAACTTGACACTCTCTCCATTTGTAAGTTGTTTCCTTCATCCTTTGCATGTGTTAGCATAGTACTGGAATACATTTAAAATCACAAGAGATCCATTCCCATTAGTCTGGAAGGTTATTTCATGTAAGTTTTTCTTTGTTTCTAAGTATTTTTTTGCCCAGGTTTTTTTCCCCTCATATATCCTGAAAAAGGAAGAGAACATAGCATAAGCACTGTATAATGTTTCACCCTTTCTTTCCTTTTCACTCTTACCTTTACAAGACCACAATATTACCATTTATTCTTCTTCTCATTCACTTGAAATTACATTTTTTTAAACTTCTCTTTGTATTTACTAGATAAAACATGCATACCTTCCAGTCAGAACTGTTTATTGTCAGTGAGTTTTATAGGTGAAAACCACAGATACATAGTTTTCAATAAAACAGAAATGAAATTTTATTTCAGACCCCCAGTTCAGCAAACCAGAGAAGCCCTGTTCTGATGCCTGGTCGAAGCATGCTGCCGAAAATGCTCTACGAGCAATGGCTGGGATAGCTTCTCTAAGTCTGCCACACAGGAGAACACAGCAAGCTTCTCACACCAGTCTCCCAAGGATTCACAGGTGGTTTAGGATTCAAACCCTTTCCTCCATCTCTCTCCTGAGGATTTACCTTTCATGAGAGAAATCTCCTGCTGGTGCAGAACTACTGTACTGGAACTCACACTGTACCCCTCCTGGATACTGGGTGGGGGGATGCTCTCCAAGATGATAAACTGATGTCTCCAAGGAGGATTTCACTCACTGGCTCACAGGCACTAATTTAAAGGAGTGCCTAGCTACAGTATGGCATATCAGCAAAGACTACTGAAAAAAATAATGGGCTTTTAAAAGAAGACATATTCCAGAAATTATCTGCAATCTGCTCCAAAGTCCTGTTACTTGACAGATGTTCAGCCAGGCTGCAGGTAAATCCCAGAGTTGGCGAAAAGCATTCGACTTCTGGTCTTGAAATTCTGAGTTAATTTCCATGAGAAAAAAGAAAATATTATTTCATTTTCATTCATTTATCAAGCAATTACTTGCCACCATAACACCAAAAGAATGTATAATTGCCAGACTAATAAACATCAGGTATAAATGGTCTTGCCATTTAACAGTTAGTCTCTGCTACTCTTTAACCAAACTCAGTCCCTAAAAAAGGTATGCCTTCCTGAGATTCCCTAAAAGCTAATATCGCAGTGAGGGAGAGAGCAAAGTGAGCATAAAAAATAGCTGCACAGGTTGGCATTAAATTACCCAGTTAGTCAGACAGACTGGAGAAAGTATGACTATTTTGGGAAAAAAAATTCACAAATGCTGCAAGACAATTTACTGACACAAAAATAGATAAAGGTACCACAAGAAGATAACTTGGTACTATCACATTTTATTTTTTACAATCTCTGAACACCCTAAAATATCTAAAACACCCTGAAGCCAACATCCAGAAATGGAAGAGTTTGACAAAGAATTGAGTTTGCTCCCTGCTTCAGCACATAGAGGATCTTGTACACCACCAACATGAAAGCTGGCTGCCACAGCAGACCTTTGATGCTGCCTGTGCCCTCCAGTGCAGACACATCCGTGTGCAAAGGCAGCTGCTCTTGACAGACAGTTGTTCTGGACTTGCATGCATAAGTTCAGAGGCAGAAGCCATAAAACCTTCTCAACCACTTCACAAGTTCACACAGCAGAAGCTATCTGGTGGATTTGGCCATTGTTTCAGGCTCTCTGAAAACAGATGGAAACATGACGTCTTCTCACAAGTTTCATTCCCACATTATTGCCACAGATGGTGCTCTCATATCTTTGAAGAATAGCTCTTCTCTCTTACATAAGCAATAACAGGATGCAAACTATTCCACATTACTGCTGATATAACTGATCTCAAAGCAATTACTGCTGAGACATTACAATGTTCTACCATTTTTTGCTCTCTGCCCCTCCCAGAACAATATTCTGTTTCTCCATTTAATCCTCTTCTACTCAAAACCAACAACAGGCAAGGACACACACTGAAATATCAAGTCAGTTATCTATCTATATTTCCTTCTCAAACAGTTCATATGCCCTTACTGAGTGATTCTATGAATGTCAATGTTCATTGAAAATTAAGGAAATGTTTTTTTCAAATTATTTGATTAAAATATTGTACTATTCCCTGTGGGAGTTTTTTGTCTTTTCTTCCCACGCCAACCCCTTACACCACTATGAACAAGTGACCAGATATTTATATTTCAACCTCCTGAGGGCTCATTCCCCAAATGGATGTAAATAATAAATCCAGCACCAATGGGAGACAACTTGGTTCTCAAAAGAGGCCTCTACATTTCAGTATCCAGAATGTCACACAGCATTTGTACTGTTGCTGCTGTACATTTGCACCTCTTAAACAACGACTTCACTGTTACTTTCTGCTCATGAATATAGGCAAAATCAGCTCCTGTTTACACAAAAAAAAATAATTTGAAAACTACCAAGAAGGAAAAAACCTGCTTCCTAATCATCATTTACATTGACCATCGATTTGCTAAGGACGCATACACTTCAGCAAGCTCTAAAAATTGAGCTGCCTTATTATCACAATAAATAAATCCAAAATTAATGCAATCAGTCAGTTGTGCCTGTTGATCACCATCTGGAAAATTTGAAGTCCAGTCCAGATAAAGATTTCTGGCCTCTAGGTGAAGTGCAACCCATCAGTTATCATCTATGCTTTCCACACCTGGCTGCTGCTGGAGGAGGTTGACTGCATTTTTAACATACAAATTAAGTACTTTTCTTTGGTCTCCTTACAGCCCTCCCACGAGCCCTAGAGGGTGCATGCCAGTAGTATACTGTGGTTTTGGGGTTCATTTCTTCAGGTCGAAATGTCTGAAATGATAGGATGGCTACATTATGGTTTGCCACAAGAGAGGTTTCATCATGTGGTGAGTATGCTGCACATGTCAGAGTGTGTCAGGAGGGAGAAAAAAGAGATCTGAGCACAACAGACCTTCTGGGATGGTGCTGGAATTCTACAGAGTGGTGAATTCCAAAGTCTTTTTAGTCTTACCTATGTTGCCCACAAGGCAAAATATTCTAAAACATCCAGGTGAACATGGCCGCAAACAATTGTTCGAACATTCTTCAGAGAGTAACCTAGGTGGAAATGTCTGTGAAGAACCAGGAAAGCTGCACCCTGGAGCATCCTGGGGAGTTATATCTTAGTCTTCTGGGAGCTTTGAAATCAAATGGGAGAGAACAATACTTATTCTGGCTTCATGACTCAATAGAGTTTTGCTACTGAAAAAATTTCTGTTATAGCCTACAATAAAAATGTTATTCACTTATAATTACACGGGTATATCACCTTTGCTAAGTTCCATTGTACAAAGAATAAATAAAAGAAATAAAATAATCTAGAAGTGTATAAACTTCTATTGCCTGAGATAGCATATATTTAATTACATAATTTTAGCTAGTTTCCTCAAGTATTTCCAGTGTGCCTTTTCTGATTCATGAAGAGGGATATTTTGATTGAACTTCTCCTTAGCCATGGTTCTTTGTTGGCTTTTGTGGCTGATGCCAACTTTCTTTAGGGCCTGATCAAACTCCCACTGAAGTTAAAGACTCTCAGTAACATCAGTGGCATGAACTGAGATCATATAAGTGTTGAGGATAAAATTTAACTCCAGAGTAAAAAAGTAACTGCACTGAGCGTACACATGTGAAGACAAAATTTTCTGCAAACTTCTGAAAACTAAAGATATATGTCAGATACTCATATAATTAAAATGATACTGTAAGCGAATATGTATTTCTAAAAATTGACTCTACTGTTGCTAGATAGACAGATAATTCAATAGATACATTGAATTCCCATAGTTTAAGGGCCGTTTTGTACTTCAGATCAAAGACCAATAGAAAGATCTGATTGTATTGCAGACAAGATTAAAAGAAGCATACCCACTTCAACAGGTCCCCTCTCTACCCTCATCTGCCCAGAAATCTTAGTGGGTTTTGTACGGAAAGTTTAAGAGGAAAGTCTGAAAACTTCTTCAATTCACACCTGTGCTGGCATGCAGGTCTGAGGTGATAGAAGGAACGGATAAATCTTTTGGGGCAAAAAGCTCTCCAGCAGCTGAGGACTGTCTTAAGCTGAAGGGCAGCTTTGAGAAAGACTCATTACAGAATTATGTCCTTTACACTGACAGACTTGAGATATGTGCAAGAAGCTGGAAAAGAAAGGATTTTTAGCCAAATTAAACGTGCTACTCCATGTCCTAACTATCTGAGCATAAAAAAAAAGAAGAAGGGTTTGTCTAGATCTTAGAAATTTTAGCACATGTAAACAGAGAAGCCATCCTCCATTCCTAAAACTTCAGCCATTTGTTGCTGGATAGTTGTTAAAATTACATGTAACCTTCTGGATTAAAAAAAAAAAACCAGATTTTGGAAAATCATTCTAACTCTTCACTTTTAATATTCCTTGAGACAGACAGAAGTTTCTTCCTTTGCATTTTCAGAATTAGATCCTTTTGCAAAACATAAAAAAGAACATGAAATGTAAAAGAATAATGAAATGCCATAAAGTCATCAGACGAAGCATATCCCTGGATAAAGCAAGAATAACATGGAGACCTCTCGTCCTCTGATAAGAAATCAAGCCAAAAAAATCTCAGATGTATATTAATGTTTGCAAGTGTATCCCAAGCGCACATTCTTTGTTCATTCCATTATTATGGGAAAGTCTAACTTGGCTGAGAGCAGGAACACATGACAGGCTACTGCAATAAGTTAAAACATTGTTGTGTAATAAAGTGTCCATGCTCAGCATATATGACTCAGTCATCATGCTAACAAATGCATCCAGTCACAGTGTAAGAGACTGTTTGGAATAAGACAGAGGCATTTTATTCAAATGCATCACTGCCTCAATGAGAAATGCAACATGACTAAACTTGCACCTGCAAGCTTACACTGATTTGCCAGAATAATTTATAAGTACATACATAAATACACTCATATATATTTGGGAAGGCTCAAGAGAAACCTTGGAGCCCACCTCCTGAGAAGACAAACAAGAGAAAATGAACCACAGGACCAACAAAGAGCACTATGTTCAATTCAAGGAAGGGAAACTCCAGCAGTGCTCTCATCAAGTAGACAATCAATTTCATGAGAGAAACTTGTTCGAGTGAATAATTTTGGTTTAGATGTCATTCTGGACATAATAGCAGTCTAGCATCATGCACTCCTCTTGGCAAAATCAGATTATAAGAGCATTTATTTGAGAAAGGTGCTTGATACTAAGGTAAGTTTAAGCACTGTCCTGAATGAGGGTGAAAAATCACCTGTATCCCCTTTTGTGCATCTTTATCAGTTTTTCACTATTCTCTTCTATTATTATTATTTTCATTATGATTGTGCATCTAATATCACTACCAGCTGTAGTTCCAGTGACACAAACTTTACTTAGAAAATGCCATATGCCTGTTGTCTTCAAAAGATTTCAGGCTCAAAATATATTTTGACAAATTCCAAGCAGGGGTTCAGCCTTCACTAGTACACTGGTGGGCTGAATTCATAGAAGACAAAAATAACCCAGCCAGATTCCAGAGCCTCCAGCGCCTTCAGTGTTTGAGCTAAACAATTTGATATGGAGAAATAAACAGTGGGAGAAAAAGAGAGAACTGGAAACTTTTTGCAGTCAAATGAATTCCCCATTATCCTAGATACTTCTAGTAAGAGAGGGTTGCTCTATTAAATATGTTACAATCCACCTATCTTTCCACGTAACATTGTCACAGTACTTAAAGAGTTCTGTTATCTCTATTTTATAGGTGAAACAAGAAACACAGAGGGTCTAAGTGACCTCAAGTTACGCTGAAAATCTGTGCAATGTGTAGGAACTGAATCTCTCCTGTCCCAGTCAAACCCTTTAGACATGAGATGCTCTTTCTTCAGCTGGTAGCAGGGTTATCAAACACAGCTAATACCCATGGCCATGTCTCCATTAGCAAATGAAATGAGAGATAGACTGCTCCTTGGCTTCAAGGCCAGCTGACGCAGCACTGTTCTGATCTGCACAGCCAAGTTCTTGTACCCAAAACAGGGAATTCATGTTCAAGCTCTTTGCCAAGAGCGCTAACTCCCAACCTATGCACACTCCAGTGTTGCTTGGGAGAACGCTTCTTAGCACCAGCCAAAATTCTGACAAAGCCTGTGCTAACAATGTAACAGCAGACACGATTCCAAACCAGAGTCTGAGGCTATTCCCTGACCATCTCTGGCCTGCTCGTACAGATGTAGTCTCGTTTTCCAGATACCAATTGTTTGGAGGCTTTGTCTGTTGAGAGCACATAGAGTTTTAAGGTCCCTGCCAACAAAGCTGGACTGCAAGCATTTCCTTTTGCTTTCCAAAGGTTCCGATTACTCAGTGAATTCTCAGTATTATCACGGTCTGCATCAAACCTTTACTCAGTTATAATGCTCAGAAAATGAGATACATCTTGAAGTTTCATGCCCAAATGCACCTTCAGAAGTAAGACATAGCACTAAAACTCTGTTCTGGCCTTTTCTGCCTGCAGCTGGAAAGTTTGGAGACACAAAAATCAATGTCCTATTGTTCAGAGATGTCTTTTTGCATGTTTCTTTGTGTACTGGAGGGAGAATATTCATTTCTCTTTTGTTTGAAATGCTTTATTTAGTTATTATTCATTTACTAGCCTAAGATAAAGCTAAAGTAGGACATTAGTGTTCTAAAGTGCTATTGATTACCAGTACAAAATGAAAACATATAATTGATGAAAACATCAGGATCCTAAGGAGACTTACAGTTCAAAAGGTTAAAAACGAAATGCTGATCTCTTGAAAAGAATTGATCTACGTGCAGCCAAGCTAAGCTGAGTCTCTAAGCAAGCTGGGACAGACAAGACAGAGCAGCTTGTTTGTTTTTCATCTGTAGTAAAAATACAACGGCTGTAATTTGAAAAGAGCAAGTGCCACATTTGTGTAAAGTCTTCTGTTTATTTTTCAGTTCATTGCTAGTGATACAGCTTTCTGTTTTGCAAATAAACTGTCTCATCTCAGTTCCTCACTCTCAGGATTGTTGGGGCTGTGGCAAGACTGGAAGCTGTATTCCAGTCCTACTGGAGGAAAGTGATGTTTTGCTGTTGGGTATGCCATATTACCTCTTGGTATGTAGTGTTCACAAACCTCAGAGGAAGAGATGCATGTCTATTGGTGCACCTAGGAGGATGCCTTGCTACAAAAGAGGGTTTTGGCAAGGAAGAGTGCTGGGGTGGGAGAAAATCAGAAAACACTTTCCTCTCTTGGAAGGAGATAGACACCTGGTAGCTACCAGGTGCTGCTGCTCATTGCTGTGGAAATGTACACATTCAAATTGTGTCCCACCTTTCCCCAGAAGTTCACAGTCTGCCTCAGGAGAAAAACACCCAAAACACTCAAGGCTAGATTAAATCATCCCTCCCTTTACTACTGAATGTCTCCAAAATTAGTAACTTCCCTTCTTCTCTGCTGTGATTGTGATACCAGCTGGTTTGTATAGGAAAATAGGAACATTTTGCTGACTTCTCAGATTTTACCGACAACCAAGAGCCAGATGAATAGGGTCTGCTTTCTCTTATCAACCTGAAATAACTGGGCAAGAGCAAGAGAAGGATGAAGGTCATTATGTGAAGGTAGTAGTTTAGTCTCTCGCTAAAGCAAAGATGGTGTGTGGTGGAAGGCTGTCACAGCTGATTCTCTGGTCCATTACTAAGGTGCTTGTCAGCATATTTGAGCTTCTCTTAATACTAAACTTTCAGCCACTGAAGGAGAACCTGCTCTTCAAAGGGACTCCCTTTCCTCCTCATTCCAGGGAAAGAAGATGAAATATAAATGCAAAAATATATTTTCATCCCTTTCCTTTCAGCTGTCTCAGCAAAGGGCACACCTAGCATCTGTCATTGAATCAGTGAAACACAACAAAGTGCAAAGAAGAATATATTTGTCTGTACTTGTTTTCTTTGGAAAGTAAGAACATAAGAATATCTGTGTCAGAAATGACGAAAGGTCCATCCATCTTGAAATGCTCTCTAATGTGGTCAGTATCAAATGTGTCCAAAACATATTAGGAAAACAGGAGGCAGCAGTTCCCCACAGCTTTCTGCAGTCTGAGCCTACAGAATTTCTTAAACTCAAGGTCATTTCTTTGTGTTCCATAATCCAGAATGGATGTTTCATCCAGAAATTTTTCTATTATGTATTTTACAACCATCTAACTTTTCTCACCCATAATCCCCTTGGAAAAGGGTCCTGCAGTTTAATTGTATGTTAGGTAAAAAAACTAAGTCTATGGCAATTATATAGTGAGAAACTCAGTAATTGCTCCCTATTCACAACTTGGCATTGCTTGCCATCACATCTCCATTCAGACACCTCTGGTTCAGGATGAAGAGTGTTAGTCTATTCAACTTCTCCATGTACAGAAAGTATTACATACCTTTGATCATTTCCACAGTCCTTCTTTGGGCTTGCTACAGGCTTTTTGAGATGGGTTGATCAGAACTAAATACAATAGCAGAAAGAACTCAACATGAATTCACACAGGGGCATAATCATACGAGATATTCTGAAGCTTCCTAGAGTTGGAAAATCAGCATCCTGAGAGACTAGTAAGCTATTTATGTTCCCAACGCAACTCCAAGATAATGGAGCAACATGACCCCCAATTCTGCTGACAAAAATTGAAGCCTGGTGAAGTAAACGTACCAATCAATAACTTACTACTCATTTCATCAGCAGTGTATTTGTTTAAACAGGGAGAGTTGCGTGCCTAAAGACATTGGTAAATTTAAACCTGAGAGACAAATTTGCTCGAGGTCGGAGAGGCAGACTGCAGTGGACAAGGGAATTGAAAGCAGGTCTCCAATATCTCACATTAACACCATAATCACTCACTCTCTCTCATCCTGTGTGCCCGTTACTGACATTTAACATTTTTTATCCATTGTATTTATCTGTCATATCTGAAATCCTTATGTGTTTCTAGGCAGAATATAAAAAAACCTTCACACTTTTAAAATCAAAAGGCTATGTAATGAAGAGTGCTTAAATATTCCTAAACTGAGATTTGGGTTAGAGGAATGTAGAGATTATGAGCTGCCTGCATATTCATTTCACTGCGTTCCTCACTACTTTGGAAAAAGGGGAAAAAAGACATAATGTTTACTAGCTCTAACACTGTTCCTCTTGCCAACTGAAAGCACTTAAATTCCCTTCCTATAGCTGACCCTGCTGCAGACTTCTGAAACAAAGAAAACTGAAATAAAAGAGCAAAGAGCATAACGGCTACCAAGTTGCTGCTTTAAAGTTTAGCTCTGTATTTAAAGGTTGTAAGGTTTGAAAATGTGCCATTAAAATATACCACAGGCATGTACTTGGGTAGAGTTCAGCTTGCACACTCTCCCTTCTATTGACAGCAATGATCCAGAGTCAGGTTTTTTCAATCAGGTTAGGAATTCACTGTTCAATTTACCAGGTTTGCTTTTGGCCTGAAAGAGGGCATATAAATTAAAAGCATACCCCAATAAGACACAAGCTTTGATGTCTAATAGGGTTCTGTGAATTCATTATTTTAATATTTTAGATTTATAATCAGAAGGCTAACCATTTTGCTCCACTCTACGTAATACGTTTTTCATGGTCCCTTTCCCAGCTCTCTCTGATAAATGTTGTACTCAGATCATATTCATTAATACTGGGGATGTTTTTCAAGCCCTAGGGTACTAAGATCAGGGATGATTTGAAACACCAACTTTCCTAGGTATTAAAAATATAGTTCAAAAAAAGTTGAGGGACCTTTGCATCACTTGAAATATTTATCTTTAATAATGTATCAGCATAAATCTGCTGAAGAAATTACTTTGAAGAGTGTATAATACCTAGCAATGGAGAAATTGAGAAAAGAAAGGCTAAAGAAAAGGGAAAGAACTAGTTTAGGAGAAACTCCTCAAGATGAGACTTGATACAGGACATTCAAAGGTTCACTTTTTTGAAGAAAATTGCTGTCACAACATGCAAGTTTTTCATCCTCTACTGTCTACTTGTACAGTAGAGCACTGAAACATCACAACATTCTCTTTTGAGAAAAGCAATGAAAAAATTCCTCAGATATTTCTAATCCTAAAAAACTGGTCCTCCTTTTGACCTACCCAGTCCACATGGGTAGGACAAATAAAATAGCATGGTCTGTCTGCTTCTCCACTCCCTTGGCATGAAAAGGTCTGAAAACTAGCTTAGTTGGGTAGTTAGTATGAGTTTACATTTGCTTTGCTTTGATGAAGCAATAAAAATCAGTGAGATGATATCAGTATCTGCAATTCAAGACAATCATCAGAGTCACAACCTGTCCCCTGTAAAGTATGGAAATTTCACATTAGTTCTTTCATGTTCATTCCATCACACTCTCAGCTGTAGCTAGGTCAGCAGTCACAGGACAGTCATCTCTTTAATTGCTCTGTAGTATTTTGGAATGAATTAATTAGACATGGAACTGCAGAATCAACCCTCAAGTAATTTTTTTTTTGGAGTATTTTCTTCATAGATACTTTTTGTGCTTCACTTTATTTTTGGAGAAGATCTAACATGCAGAATTTTCCCTTCTGGTATTATCACTGCATAGTAGCTGAGCAGTGACTGAAAGCCACTCCACATATATGGAGCTATACCTCTTTCTGAATCTCTTTTGTTCATATTACTATGAGCTAAGATACTCCTACTTCCCTCCAAAATTTTTAGATTTGCTCTGCACCACTTAATTAGAGAGAAAAAAAAAATCAGGTGAAATGATTTTATATATTATGGCTATTTTTCATTCTGGCATCTGTCATATAGGGGGAACAGGAAGAGAAAAGCAGGTGTGAGACCAAATCACTGATGACTTTAGAAAGTTAAACTCCATCGACAAGATCTTTCACTGGAGAACCTCTCATATTATAGCATCAGTTTCTGATGGACTCATTGTCTTTGTGAGACTCTGATCAAGAGATCCAAACTCATTACAGGTAACTGATATTTGGAACTATACATGTCCCCATTTTCCTAGCTTATGACTTATTTACTCATATTTGGCCATTTTATGAATGTGCATTTTCAAGTGAACAATGTTAATGAGGTGAAAAAGCTCCAGCTGAAGTCACAGAATTGCAGAATGGTTTGGGTTAGAAGAGACCTTTAAAGATCGTCCAGTCCAAACTCCCTGATATGGACAAGGGCACCTTTTAGTAGTTCAGGTTTCTCAAAGCCTTGTCCAACTTTACCTTGAACACTTTCAGGGAGGGGAAATCCACAACTACGCTGGGAAATCTGCTCCAGTGGAACACGCTCACTAAAATGTTCTTCCTTATGTCTAGTTTAAGTCTATCCTCTTTCAGTTTCAAACCATTATCCCTTGTCATGTCACAACAGGCACTCTTAAAAAAAGTTTCTGTCTTTCTCCTAAGTCCCATTAAGTACTGAAAGGTTTCCCTAGCAAGGTCTCTCCAGAGCCTTCTCTTCTCCATGCTGGACAACCCCAACGGACTCAGTCTGTCTTCAGGCCAGAGGTTCCAACCCTCTGATCATTTTTATAGCCCTCATCTGGTTCTGCTTTAATAGGTCCACGTTTTTCTTTAAACATGTTTTTTTAGATAATTTTAAACAATTACTTGGTTTTGGAAGGACAGAAATCCCACACCTTTCTTGCTAGAATTATTAAAAGCAGTAAGAATAACAGTATTAGAGTGGATTAAAGCCCTATCTGCAGGCTAGGACCCTACTTTAGTGTAGCAATATACCAACAAATAGAGCTCCAAAAGTGTTAGTACACTACCTGATTAACTAATCTGATTAACTAATACAAATTAATTTTGCATTTTTAGTAAAAAATACATTTAAAGAGAAAATAGTTCATGCCATAGGTACTCAGAGGAGACCATTAAAGGCATCCATATTCTTCTGTCTAGGCAGCTTATTTTTAATTTTCGGAAATTATTCCCCAAGGGCTGCCATCGAGGGGCAAACAGGAGGGAAGACAAACCTTGAGAATATGACATACACCTTTCTTTTAAAAATTAGCTAGACAGCTGGGCAAAATGACACTCAAAGTGAAAGAGGTATACTTAAGAAAGGTAACAGAGTTATAAGAAATTAATTATTTTCATTGGCATCAACAGAAGTCAAAATCTGAGAGGTTTTAAGGAGCAATTTTTTGGTGGCTTTGAACTTGATTAAGGAGAAGGATAATCAACAATGGAAATTTTAAATCATACTCCCCAAGAAATTAACAATATATCATCCAGGGCCAGGTCATATTCACATAATATTTTCATGAATTTCAGTTGTGAAACTGGAGAATAAAGTGCAGAAGTACGTCCCCTTCTGCTTACTGAAAGTTTTATTACTTTCCAGCAGAGTGACAAAAGACAAATATCAGACCAAGCTTTGTAAGGTGCCACAGAGGCAATTTTGGAAATTACAGACTAATGAGTCTGATTAACACACCAGAAAATTCATTTGCCTCCTAATTAGCATAAAATATAATAGAAGCTAGAACAGGTGAGCGTATGAATAACTGCAACATGCTGGGGCAGAATCAACATCATTTATATAATTCAAGAGCAAGAGATTTAAAGGACATAATGAGGAAAGTATGTTTCAGTAGGTATAATGCAGCATGCATTCAAAATAAAAGAAAACCCAAACACAGGCTTTAAATTAGGTCCTTCAGTAACACTTACAAAGATAAATTAAGGTGGCATAATGTAAGAGAGAAGACCTTCCAGGGATTAATAATAGTTTGGAAGACAGGAAACAACAGGTTGGAACAAATGATTCCTTCTCAGAAGGTGGGGAATTTGCCAGCACAAGTACCTCAAAAATCAGTGCTGGGACCAGTGTGGCTCAATTAACTAATGAATGAATGTAAAAGAATAGCGAGGTCTGACCAACTCTGACATTGGCCTTCTTGGCTCTTCATGGTAAATTCAAAAATAATAAACCTGTGACAGGAAGTAGAGGGTCTTGAAGCAGATGGCAAGCCGCTTATAAGTGATGAAAACGGAGGAGTTAGTAGAAAAAATAGAAAGAAGCAAAGCAAGAGAAAAGAATGAACAGGAATGGAAGTGTTACCAGTCCATCCCGTCTCAAGAATGGGTTGTTTCTAATATGTTAGGTCATCCTTGACAGATGTGCTGGGGAAGCCTCCAAAGACTCAGCCACTACAGCATTAGGGAAACACACAGCTCAGCTGATTCAGACCCCCTTCTGTCAGGAACTTAAACCTAACATTAACCTTTCTTGCTGCAGTTCATACCTACTGAATCACACCACAAATGCAGAGAACAGTTACTTGCAGAAGGCTTTCACATCTTACAAGTTTATTGTCAAAATCTCACATTTATCATGCAATGAGGTACTCTAGACCAGTTCATACTCATAGTTCTACAGTGTGTCCAAGCAGAGCAAAAAGATTACGTCACACAACTTGCAAACTTCCTTTAGCTTATAGTTCTCACTGTAAAGATTGTCCTTGTGTAACAGCAAGACATTGTTGACTCTTGTTCAGGTTGTTATCACTATATTCACAGACTCTTTCCTGAAGGACTGTTGCTTAATCAGTTGTTTCCCATCCCATATTTGTGCAGGCGATTATCACTGCCTAACTGAATATCCCTATTGATTTACAGGTTTTTATTAGAAACTATTTCATCATTTCATTGAGATAATTTTGAATTCCAACTTTGTCCTCCAGAGGATTTGCAGTGCCTCCCAGCTTCATGATAATGCCAAGTTCAGAACATTGGTAAAGTTCAGAATTAATACTGACCAGAAAGGGCCCAAAGAATTCTGGCTAGAACCAGTTTCTATTTAAACAATAACCACAAAGAGTTAGTGTGTAGATGTGGCTATCAACCAATTTCATTACCTCTCTTCTGAATTTTTGTGACAACCATGTTTATCTAAAGAAGAGATGCATTTCCTGCTCCTATCCTATTCATGTAGATTATCACACAAAGATACTGAATTTCTTTGCATACTTTTTTCCACTCCCAAATCTTTTTTGTTGTTAAAGACCTTTTTATCTTCAAGGCGAATGCAGTACAAATTTGCTCATAAGTTGTTCCAGAATTTTTCCGAACTTAAATGAAGGCCTATTTTTTTCTTTTATAAATAGAAACATTTTCTAGTTTTTCAGTGATTCTTTGTTGTGATTCTTTTCAGTGCTATGCTCATCATCCATGTAATAAACATACTCAAACGGTAGTTTTGTATTTGTTAATCACTTCTTCCATTGCTTTTACCATTTTTCTAAATCAAAAGTTTGTCACTTCCACAAGTCACAAACTTTTGATCAGCAATTGCTTGAAATTACAGTAGGAGTCAACTCAGACACATGGACAAATTTAATGGGATGGTCAACACAATTGCCAGGGAGGTCATGACCAGAAATCTACTGGAATTCTCCTAAAGTGTTAAAAAGCAGATGAAAAGGTATACTCCAGAAAACACCTCCTCCCCTGCCCCTTTACACAATTCACCACATGCAACTCTCAAACACCTACCTCTCCAGGGATACAAAGGAAGGCCTCCTCACGATATCAAGAATTAATTACTAGTTAAGGGCTATAAAATTAATAATATGAATAAATTGTCAATTTTCATATTTCAGGAATACTTACTTTACTGTGTTAAAGCTAATGCTCCTCAGCACATTCAGGAACAGGTTACTTTAGTTTTCTGGTTATTCAAAATCACTCACTTGTGAACTGACTGTGAAGAGCTGCAGGAGATACCCGTTTCAAAGTGAAGAGGTAATAACACACGAAATGAAATCCCCTGTCAGTAAATACAAAGCAAAGAACAAGAGAGGAAAATAATCACACAATGTAGACACACCAATGCATTCCAAATTAACTGTTATCACTTACAAAGAAATCTTGCACTCATCTCAAAAAAACATCATCTTCATGTTCAGCAGCAGCCTGAAAAATAAAAAGGACCACTGGGCATCAATAGGAGAGGAAAAATGAACAAAACAGGCAGCATAATTACATAACTCCCTTACATGATGCACACTCTACTGTACCTCATCCCCCCAAAATTAAGGACAACAATTGTTCACAGTGTCTTATAAACTAGTAACTAGGGATACGTCAATATCAAAAAGAATGTTTAGAGCATCTGAAAATTAAGAACTGTCTGCATAGGTTCCATAATGGAATTGAAAGTTTGTTATAGACCAAACTCCACCATTCACAGAAGAAATCTCCATCAAAATGATTAGATGCAACAATACAAAGCAACCTTTGGCGTTCCAGAAAATTAAATCATCAAGTGACACCTGAAGGGAATTTATCTATCATTTGTCTGATATTCTTTCCCTCACCATTCACACTATAAAGGTAGAATAATAGGTAGACATTATCTGATGCAGCGCAACTGCCTTTAAATAACTGGAAATATATGCTATTAACCTATTCCTAATTTCGGTACTGTAGATTGGCAGTATAGGGCATTCTACTTCACAAGCAGAATAGGAGGGTCTCGGAGGGTCTACTCAGCTGGAAGAGTTCTTTTTTATTTGAGTTTTCATGGAAATTAAGTTATTGTTCCAGAAAAAAAAAAAAAACAAAAAAAAAATAAGAAGAAAAAGCAGACACAAAGAGGGGATGGGATGTGAAGGAAAAATTAAGGTGGTGGAATAAGAGTTGCAGGAGCAGGAGATTGAGCCTGTGAGGTGAGGACAGAGGAAAGACAAGGAAGGAAGGTGGATACAAGCAATGGGGCGAGAGTCACAGCTGAGTGGCAGGGGAGCCATTAGAGCTAGCTCTGTATACACATAATAAGATATACCTATTTCTAGCTTGCTGGATTTATACAAATATTACAGAAACATGAGGCTCCCAGTGGAAGAAAAAGTGCTACATTGCCATCTAGAGCAGAAAAAAGGAAAATATAGGAAATTATTATATGAACACAGCTGCTTTGGAATGTTAAAAAAATCCAGTTAAAACAGAGAACTGTTCAGAACTTCTTCAACCAGGAAATCCTCAGAAGCAGTAAGGATGTTTTTTGTCAAAACCTCTCATAAAGGGGAGCCCCCAGTCACTACAAGACCTGTAGATGAGCCTCAGATTATTAGGTCAGAGAGAAAAAGAGCTACAGGAAGAAAATGCTTGATTTGACAAGACAAATCTCACTAGTGACCTTTCTAAAAGTACAAGGTACTTCCCAAGAAGCCTTGCAAAGAAGATCCATCTACTGAGGGTTTTGTTTTTTATTTTTCAAACTAACCCAAATAAATCAGTTTGGGTCTTACAGAATATAATAAAACTATTCCATTTCTAAATCAATTTTCATGCCCTTGATATATTTGCTTTTTCTCTGAAGCAACATAAATTCAAGCCTGTAAGTGCTCATTATTAATAAAAACAAAGATAAATATAATTTCACTCTAAAACAGCTATAAGAAGAAATAGATAAGGAAAACCTTTCAAGGTATTATTCACAAACTCAACAACTTCACAAATTAGTTTCCTGCCTTGCAAATTTTAAGAGATGTACAAAATCTAAACTATAGCAGTGTGTGAACCCTCAGCCAGCCAAATTGTCCATGAATTGCACTATTTTTGGCTGAAGCCTTATACCTGTGGCAGAAATGCAGCTGTTGGAATGAAGAGGGAGTTTTACTCATCTCTTTGTTAGATCCTAAAATCAGCAAAGCACACATTTAATGATAGGACCATCAGTAGCAGGGTGGCAGGCAGGAGAGGGAGGCAGGGCAGTGGTGCTGCCCCTCAGAGCCCTTTCCTTGCACTGTCACTGCCATGCACAACAAAAGCATGCACCACTTGCAGCATGCCACGAAGCACAGCAATACCTTTAGGTCTTTAAAGCATCAATGTCAATGCCAGCCCCTACAACACTCAATTTACAATATGACAGGGCACCTGGTAAGCTCTGAATTGTTTTGATGTCTTCCCTCTGCAACCTCCACAAATCTGGTAAGTCACAACAGCCAGAACTGTTTGTTTAGAATGGAGCGAGAGCAAAATTGAATTACTTCCTGTTATTAGAGAAATTTGTCCCAGAGGAAAGTGTTGAAACTGCTGAAGCAAGAAAGTGAGAGAGCATTTCATGGCTCGCTGCGTTATGAATGGTCTATGAATGCACAGACAAAGTACTCTCCAAAGCTACCAGACTCCAAGACATGAGCTCCATGTTTGATTAAAAGATTATAAATGGTCAGACACACACTCCTGTTCTGTTCTCAAACAGTTTATGACTGCTTTCCATTTTAGAGTACTCAGTGGCAAAGTTTGCCTAGTCTAGGCATGCACTGAGGCTCCGAGTGTTTACCTTAGCTGATTCTAGCTGACATGTTTGAAAATTATTACATCCATTTGTTCTGATAGATGTTTTGTCCACCTTGCTTATACTCCTTAATTTCTCACTTCTCCTATTATTAGCCTTATGACTAAAGGCTTTAATTTATTCACCATAGAACTTTTACAAACGTTTTCTGTCATTCATTACACATTGTCTCTGTTGTCTCCTGGTACCTCTAGGGTGTAGTAAGAAGATTCAAATATATAAAAAAAGTTACACTATATATTACCTCATATGTCTGCCCTAGACTTTAGCTATTGAACTTCTATGTACTTTAATAGAACAGACCTTTCCTTACTGAAATTATTCAATCACTAACCTTTAATATTGGCGTGAGTCTACATAGCATCAAAGTGCACAGTCAGGAATGTTAGCAGATTCAGACAAATGTAATCAAGACACATCTTAGTACCTCACAAAATATGAGGGCAAAATTACCAAAATAAGTAAGACAATCCCTGCCTTCTTTTTATATCCTTCTGCTTTCAAATTCCATCCTCTGTTTTCCTCCTCTAAGTTTCTTTTATGTTCATACTTTCATCTGCAAGTGGTTTTTTTAGCACTATCCTCACACAGGTACCTTCATTTTCAGAAAGAAATTACAGACAAATCAATACATCACTTAATAATTATGAGTTCACACTGGCGTGCCCTCACCTCTGGGCATAAAAGAAAAACATCTATTACATGTATGAGAAAAGTTTCATTGTCTTTCCTTCCTAAAAATTCTCAGAATTCCTGTCAGATTTCAATGGATTTTGACTCTTTGCAAATCCATTTCTGTTACTCCTAATCAACATTCCCTACAGTCACTTAAGTTGCTAAATATTCAGATGTTGTCTTACCAACCATCTCTGGTGGACTTTGCCGTCACGACTAGAAGATTCAAAGCATGGCTTTCCCCTCCAAAGCCAATGCTTCTGCATATTTGCCTTTAAGACTTGCTATCTGAAATTTATATCTGTATAAAATTCCCCTACTGCAGTAGAGGAATAGCCAGCAGGTATCCTCTGCAAACGTTGTGTAAAGGAATCACTTAAAGGAGAATTAGCTTGATCAGATTCAACACTGAGTGGTATGAAATAAAAAGAACACATAAAAATCTTAATAAACCTAAAACAATTGCTATATGTAGTAAGGAAGTAATAGGTAAAAGTCAACAAATCCAAATTCTGACAGCAGGTTCTCTGATTGCAATTTTTTCTGTGACATGTGGTGTTAAAATTATTTCAGATCATTTTTGTGTTAACAGGCATTGTCTAGCCCATGAAAAACACCTGCAGCTCTCCTTCCTTAGCCACCTCTTACAATTTGACAATAATATCAAAGAGCAAATGTTTTGAAAAGGATTTGGAGAAGAACAGAAAGCTAATTAAACCAATTTTCAGTATAAGGAGAAGATTAAAATACAAGTTTCCTTGTATCTTTATGGACAAATTAGGGGAAAGGGCATCAAAATAGAATCCACACAGACATGCTACAGTCTGATAAAAATGCAAGTGGTATATATTAAAAAAGTTAAAGGCCTGCTGATGTTAGGAAAATGCACATAACAGATATAGTACCTTACTGACCTATTCCCAAGTATCACTGTGATGAACTGCTAAGATTTTTTTTGGAAGCAGCCAAAAGTCTGACATCTAAGAGTAGTTCTTGATCTCATTCCCAAGCTCTGGTACTAGAGAACTGCATTAGGAAAAAAATGTACCTCCTTCAAAATGTAAAAGTGTTTTCTGACTAAAAGACCACCTAGTTATTTTGATGATTTCTTCTAGCTAACCTGCAAGTAGCAAGCTTCTGGAGGCTAATTAGAGAGCACGTCACAGCCACAGTTGTCATAATGAAGCGCACCTACTACCTCTTTCTCATTACCTCAAATAGTACTCAGATTCAGAAATCATTCTTTCATAAAAGGATAGCAAAACCATTTCAGTCTATATTCATATCACTAAATCTATACAAATGCACTCTAAAACGTTAGTAGTGCCCATTACAATCATTTTACCAGCCTGAGCATTTTTTACATAGGGCTCTGAATTAATATCTGCTTTCCACAATGATTCCTCTGCACCTTCAATAACTGCATTCTGTAGAATTTGTTTAGGTCTTTTCTATTTCAAAAAATTGAATATGGCTCATTGGAAACTAAAATTGCCAGGTTAAGCACCACCTTGTATTTTTATGGTTTGCATGCCTGTAATGGGAATGAGATTTATGTCCCTAACCTTGAAATATTCTGAACCAATTATTTACTTAATATTTATGTTAAATTATCTATGATTGCAGCATTGACTATGAAAGCAACCAGAAAAAATTCTGCAGGTGGCCTGTAAAGCTAATTTTGAAGTTAGCTGTACTAAGCTCATGCAGTGGTCTTACGGAATATTAATGTAGTGTTATAAACTACAGTGCCCTCAGGGTGTTCACCTGCCATGGAATTTAATTTACTTCATATCTCATCTAATAGACTGAATCTCATCTATTAGGTAAATATAATGTGAATACGTCTCCTTGTTTCTCCAAGGAGTTTATTGGTAAAACCTGGAGAGGCACTCCCATAGAATCTTCTACTGCTATAATTAGCTTGAAATTGAGCTATTGTGCCCTTTTCTGTATTAAGCTATATAGAACATACAGCCTAGGTGCATAATAACACCAGGCCCAGAGCCGATGCAGCAGCTGCATTGCTCACGCAACAGGTTTGTGTTTATTCTCTTTATTGCAAGGACGAAAAATTAGAGCGAGCTCTGGGGATTTGAGCCAGAGGCTATGTCTCCACTGTGCCAAGAACTGCGCCAGCCAGGAGAAGCTCTTCCCAGGGACAGCAGTATGCTCTGCCCTTGGTAGCTTAGGTGTCACATTCTCCTGTCTAAGGAGATAGAAGCCAGTTTCATGGGATTATGTGAATGGTTAAACTGCCTGAATACAAATCTGGTATTTTCTGCAGCCAGCATGTTGGCACAACTTCAACGGTGGGAGAGGCTTCAAATATGCTTTGCCCCTATGCACTTCTCGCAGTGTCTAGTGCCCGGCTGTAGCAGTGCTTTGCAAGTGACGTTTGTCCCCAAAGCATCCTGAAACAGCAGCTTACAGGCAGGTTGATAGGCAGCTCACAGTGAGCACATTTTCTGGAAAAAACTTCAAGGAGCTTGTGGTGTAGAGAGGAGCGGGCATTCTGATTAGCTCTTCTGTTAAAAACTATCCTGGTAAGAAGAAGACCTTAGCAATTTTCGCTCCCTGTGCTCTTTTGCATATGACCCACTGCTGCATAATATTGTACATATTTGGTTTATTTTTCTCAGCCTGGGTTCACAACAGGGTTGCTTAACCCCAAGTTCACTCTTACATTTTGTTCCTGCTACTTTGTCTGTCAAATAGACAGACTCATACACACTTTTTAAAAAATCATAAGAGAATATAGCCTTAGTGATACCCCAGAACAAGCCCATTTACCATTGGTTTGTACTTCTGTGCATAAAGTTCTGTCAGCATAACTCCCAGGGACTGCTCCTTCAGAAAAGCTAGTGGGTGCAGGGAATTTAGGCACCTGACATAGTAAGTGTTCTCATTCTGTGTATGCCATTTATGAACTCAACTTAGTTATTATGTCAGACAGAGGAAAAAGACATGCAGGATGCACAAAAGCAGAAAAATGTGTCCCAAAAACAGCTTTAGAGAGGGAGAATGAGAAAAAGATAGAACCCATGGGCAACTTAAAAAATAAAAAGTAGATGTTATAGTTCACTGAATCAAATATGACATTATAGTGCAGAGGAAATTGAATTCATCTGTACTCGATAAGGGTGGCTTCATTATTCACTTGTGTCTTTGCTTAGTTGTGACACTCATGACTGATGAGACCATCCCCATCTCATGAAGATAAATTCAATATCCGTAGTATCATTCTAATATATTCTCTATATATAGAGAATGCATTTAATGGATGGTGGTGGGATAGTATTTTTATCTTCACAGACTCATGAAAGGAAGAAGCACAATTTCCTGGAGCTGACACTTTGAGCAAGTTTATACGGCCACCTTTTCACAACTGTGCTGAGGGTGAAAGCATTGTTACGGGGACACAGGAGAGAGGGTAGCACAGAGGTTAACTTCACTGATTTGTCATCTAAGATCTGAATCCAGAATTAGATCAAAATGGAGCAGAGATTTAGCTGTTGTATCCTTATCTTGATATTTGTCTATGTATGGGCATACAGCTATCACAATATAGTCAATTAAAAGAAGTGCCACTGAAATGGGCTGACATTAATCCAGTGCTGCTCACTGCTGTATTTTTTCTTCTCTTTCTCCATTCAAATACAGTTTTCCAAAGCAGTGAAATATTTCTTCTTGATGATGTCTCTGATTCATGAGGCCTCCTCCCTCCTTCAGTAGCATCCTATATTCATACACAGTTGTAGCAAACCATTTTAGAAATATGGAAATCCTGGAAGATGTTCAGCAGAAGCAATCCCAGAAGAAATGTGATTAATAAGTAAAGCATATACGAGGAGGTCAAAGGTAGCTATCATAAATTTAATTTACTACACATCTGTAATTTATCACTACTCTGCACAGAGTGTTCATATGCCTCTTCGTGAGAAAGATTTCTCCTGTTAGATCCAGGGGGAAGAGGGAGAGCTAAAGCAAAGGCTTCTAAAGTGCCATCTCTGTTCATGCTGCTGCTAATGCAAACACACACCCACCTGTAGCCCCAGTACAAAGTACTGGTACAGCTGGCCACTCCAAAACACAGGACTTTCTGTCAGAAAACTTCTGTCTAGATTGGGACAGAGGACCATTAATTCAGTATTCATAAGCTCACAACAAGACAAGTGAGAGATTTTACTGACAGGTAAAAGAAATATCGAAGAAGAAAAGTCTGAAATAAGCTGCACACACAGAATTTTCTTTCACATCCCATCATTTGGCAGGTGGCATACATCCACTGCATAATGATTTATGTAACTTCAGCATTGTTCAGTTTGTCAGTGTCTTCATCGCAGCCACTTTGAGAGTTCCATACGCAACCATTAAAGTCTGCTTCAGGCTGAAACTTGGCACACAAATGCATGAGGAAGATAAAGTAAGAAACAATTACTTTCATTTCTTAGAAAATTATTACATGCTGCCTCTCTTCTGGAGTATAGAATATGAGAAGTTGCTTTGAGTACTGTATGCACAAATTATTAACAGACTTTTCTTCTTGTTTGGTCTAAAATTGTAGTTATATAAAGCAGATATTTTGTCATCATCTACATAACAGAACAACAATTTGTTAAGCATACAGCAACATTACTCTACTAGACAATCAGCAGCAAAGAGGTGCTATACAAAAAAATTTGAGTTGTATAACCAAATGAAATGCAAATTTTAAACAAAGGTTTTCAATAGATAACAAGGAAACAAATGAGGGAAAGTGACAAAGCAAAATAAACAAAGCACAAAACCCGTAAAACAAATTCTTTGGTTTTTTTTTTTAATTCTGGTTTGCAAATATGTAGTAAGAGTCTAGTGGTTTAGTTTTATGTACAAAGAGTCCCTTGCTGATCATCTCAGCTACTTTTCATTGCAGTAAGTCCTGATTCACTGAAATAAAGCTGTACATTATTCTCAGATTCCAGAAGGAATGTAGAAAAGCTATTTTTATAAAGAGAACTCAAAAAGCTACGTCTATTGTAATTCAGTGAAGCCAGGTTAATTTACACCATTTAAAGAACTGTCCCAGTAGCTTGCTGTGACATTTCTAGTTGCCTTTAATGAAATTTTACATGTGTTTTTTTCCTTCTGATTTTCAATATAGAATTTAATTGATAGGAGAAATAAAATATTATTAGGTAAACTCATTTCAAATGGAAGTATCACTTTCCAAGTGATCAGACTGTCCATCTAGTTGACTCCTTCTATTCAGACATGTTTAATATTGATATTACACTTTTTATTAAAGATTTTCAAGATACCACAGAATTTTGAAATCTTATACACAAAAATGTTTGACAGCATAACATAAAAAAAGAGAAGGATGCAAAATGCTTTTTTTTTCTCCACACACATTGAGTTGCAGACTTTTCCTACTGTACAGAATAGACTTTCTCCTGCAGTTCAGCTAAAACAAATGCTTAAACTAAAACCTTAATTCTAATCGTGAAAGAGAAAGATATGGTTAATACACCACAAACCAGAGAAAAATATGTTGTCTCATTAGTGGCACTTTAATCAGATTCTTCTGTATTTTCTCACTTTAAAAAAGTGTCCATTCCAGAGCAGAGACAACATCCCCCTTGCCTCCCACAGCAGGCAATTCAAGCTCAGCAGCACTCCACACACGTTCACTGCCCCAGTGCCACACCGGTAACGCAATTGTGGTAATTACGGCACGAGCGTGTCCTGTGGAACGGATACTAGCTCATTAATTAGAAGATGAGCGTAATTGATTATTTCAGCAGCAAGGCTAAACACAAGGGTAGGCCCACAGAGAGATCTGTAGGGGGAGATCTGTCCAAGGTGCGCCCTTGACTTCGTTCCTTCTCCCGGGGGGGGGTGGCTTTAACAGAACACAGCCTAACGAGGTAATAATTACAGATTACTATTAGTGATAGTTAAGTCATTCATGACCTGTTCCCCTCAGCAAATTGTTCCAGAACTGATGTGTATTTCAGAGCCTGTATTTGCCACTTACAGCCATCAGCCAGACACTTTGACAGACAAGTGACACATGGAGGCCATTGGCTCTCTCTTCTGATGATGTTCTGGTCAGATAATGCCCAGATTCAATCTTACCTTTGCTGTTGATATGTCACAGCGGCTTGATAAGTGTGTGTTATCATTTTTCCCCTGGTGTGGCAACAGAAATCTTTTGAACAAAGGAAGACTGAGTGTCGAGAGTGAGCACCCCTGCTTGTGCCACCTTCCTTATCACTGTCACTGAGCACACGGCTTACCTAGAAGGCATGTTAAAGATGAAAATCCCCTTGGGCAATTTGTTAACAGATATGCAAACCAAGCCCCAACATTTTGGCATTCAGACCCTATACACGTTCTCAAATGCCATTCTGCGTTAGTTGACAAACCCCTAATTAGGATCACCAAAGGCCTAACTACAGCAGTGGCTTAAACCAGTCCATTCATGTTTTTAAAAAATGCAGCACCTTTTGTGGAAACACCAAGCCAGGACTGCCAAACTGGAGCAATCATATCCTTCTTTCTCTCTCTTTTCACAGGCTTATTTAAGCATTTTTGCATCTGGCTTAATTCAAATATTGTACTCAGTCCGGATCGTGGTTGACACAAGTCTTGTGCCAGCAGTAGAGGCACCAACACCACTGTGGAAGACAAGGGCAGTGACAGAGTCCCTTGCCACCTTTCAAGTGCAAAAAGCAGCCAGCTCTCACATTGGAATGGTATATACACCACATCTTCTCAGATGGAGGTGCTCCCTTTCATGATTATTGCCTAGTGATCCAGCCAGAGTTCATCCAGAAACTTGCCAAGAGGGCTGGGGGCTGAAGTTACCAGTTAAACCCTGGGCTGTTGTGCGTTGGTATGAGGGCACTGATCTCCATAAACATGTGCTGATGGATGTGTATTGAGGATTCTCTCTGTTACCTTGCCTGAAATGATTAAATCAATACAGATTCTTTGATATGGACACTGTAGACAACAACAATATTAGTCTCAATAAAACGATACTGAGAGGAAAAGTCCTTTTCAGTTTCTTTATTTGATTAAAGCATTTCTGGCTCAATGTCTCCTGCATAGTATCCCATGATGTAACTGAATAAGGAGATTGAAACAGAAAGCTGTTTCTAAGTAAGTGAATACTTCACTGGGGCTTTTGTTCTTATTTAGTACAGTTTAACAATTCCTTCCATTCACTGAACACGGATGCCTGAGAAACCTGGAATACCCACTACGCCTGGGCATGGCTATACTCCATAGCCCGTCGTGTTTGGAAGCACATTTGTAGCGGATAAGAATCCAAAATGGTAAAAGTAAACACTTAGGTCAAATTCTTCTCTTGCTCAGACACACACATTAACTCCAGAATATTTGTACGTGCCAGTGGGGGAAAAAAGACTTTGTCTTTTTTTATTGTGTCAAGAAGTCAAAGGAAAACACTTGACAGCTTGTGTGCTGCTCACTGTTGAACTCTAAATGTCACTATGGGATTTTTTTCTTTTCTATATAGTCTGCTTTGTTCAGGGTAACTGATGATAGCAGCGGGGGAAAAAAAAAGCAGAACTTCCTCAGTTTTAAACAGCACCCTGCTGAATTAGATTAATATTATATGTTTATTAAATAAACTGACAGCACAGATGAGTATTAATAATTGAAAATTAAACATTATGAATTAAATCCCTGCTGCAAGTGAAGCCAGTAAGAATAGGGTTAGGTCAAATACACCTAAGGGAAGCAATGATTTGATCTACTGATCAAATGGATGCAGATGTTTAAGGTTATGGTCTTTATTAAGCTGCTCCTTTAGTCCACAATGAAATCTAACTTCTAACACAGATGAGGCTGACAAGATAATTCTTCTCCTTTTAAGCAAGATGTAAGTTATGTATATGTCATAAAGACAAAAAACAGCTTGCAGTCACAAAGATAAAAAACAGCTTGCACTTTTTCCTTATTTAACTACTATTTCTAAATGTCTTGTTTCCAAAGCCTTGCAAATCCACTCAGCAAAGCTGGCTACAACATTTGTTATATGCTATGGGTGATAGATATAATCCTATAATTTCCAATGCAATAATGAAAGGTTTAATTTTCCATTTCTTCCCTCTGTGAGATGGTGTCTGGCTTTGAATTCTCATTTATGTCTGCATGAGTACACAAACCTGATCTACATCATTGTGAAGTCAATACCTGCTCCAACTTCTTTTTTCATTGTTATAAAGCAAAACCTGACCTGTAATTCGAAGACATAAGAAAAAGTTTATCCCATCAGGAGTCTATCTCTTCTTTACTTTAAATCTCCTCTGATACGAGGACTCATTGAAGGAGCTGTTAAGAACTGTATCAGTTTGTAAAAGGTTTCTTTCCTTCCTTCTTTGTGACACTCCGTGAAAGGTTAACAGTAATTTAAAACTTTGTAAACCAGCATATTTGCAAACTTGCTAAAATAACATGCATTTTTTTTTCCTGAAAGACAGAGAATCCCTATCAAATCTGAGACTAATTCACAAGGGGCTTAACACAGAGAGAAGCCAGAGCAGTTCCTCCCCACTGCCAGAGGCTGCTGGGACGTGAGAGCTGGATGATTTCCACCACCAAGGGAGAAGAGGGGGAGGCAAGGCAAAGGGCCAGGAAAACAGTCTTTGTTCTCTCACACAGAGAAGATAGTATGGAGGGTTGCTGTTCTCTTTTCTCACTAGGAGCCTTTCCGTCTTCCAGCTACCCAGAAAGAGCTTTCTTCTTTTCCCCTCACTTTTGGGAGTGTGGAGATAGGTTTGGGTAGAGCTGAGAACAGTAACAGATTATTGTTCAGTATTTTTTGTCCAGAACAAGCTGAAAGCCTCAAAAGTTAAATACAAAACACATTTACCCATCTCTCTTTTTATTGTGCTGAGAAATGGTTGTAGTCTTTTACAACACAGAGTAAAATGTAATGGCTTATCTTTAATGCTTGGACTCCCTTTGAGTATATCAGCCAGCTAGGGCCGTCTGTGTTTGCACATGCTTGTGTGTGAATACCAGTGCAAAACTGACAGTGGTGGAAAGAACAGACCAAAACAATTATTTTCATCAAATATAGTTGTATGTGTGGAAAGGTTGTCAAAATATAGTTTTCCAATAGTAATGTCTTATTTTAAGTATAATTTTTACTTTTTCTTTCTTTTTTTTTTCCTTTTTTTTTTTTGGTTTTGGGGGGGACCACAAACACATGAAAGCAAAGAGAGTTTGAAAAAAAAACCACACACACAAAACTATTTTAGCCAAAGGCTGAAGATTTTTGCAGGGAAATACGAACATATGTCTTTTAACTGAGGCTAAACATCTCAGCAGTCCCATAAGCAAATGCTTCACTTTGGTTCACTGTTCAATATGATCCTTATAAGCTGTCACAACACTTCATAGGAACTGTATTTTAGGAGCCAAACACCCCCATTTTCACAAAGCAACACACTTCCTCTGAACTGCTTTCCAACCACAGTTCCTATTTTGTACTGCAAGAAGTCCCTGAAGTAATCTGTGCCGCACTAGAGACAGGGAATGCCGAGCCATTGAGGTGAACGAAATATGAGCTATTTGCACTTCAAATGGTGGGAAAATAACAGTTATGCCTTTAGAAAAACACAGTTTAGAAAAAAAACCAAAAATTTAAAACTACAGTTTTTTACACCAAGTTGTCCCATGATACCTCTTAGTTCAGTTAAATAAACCGAGACATTGTAAATCACATTGGAACAACTTGAAATAAATATTTTGCATTTTATTTGCAATCAAGAATTTTTCATGTTTTAAAGAAAAAAAAAATACAGTCTTCCAAGAAGAGTAGGGACACAGTTTGATAATCTCTACTATTTATACAGTGGGCCAGAATTTGTACCAGTTTATTCTGGTACAAATTGGGTCTAAACCCAGCATACAATTGTGAAATCAAATTCTGGCCCATTGAAGTGACACTGTATACTCAGATCATAAAACTTCCATTCTCAAGTTTAGAATTGTGACCTAAACTGCCACTATAGGATGTCATACACTGGCATGTCACATAAGGTCCCTGGCACACCTACTCCTCCTCCAGCTCAGTGCAAGGCAATGCAGAAAAGATCTTTAAACTCTTTACTGTGCCCTTGCTCATACAAAATTTGCAGAGTTTCCTGTTCATCTGGGGAAGGATTTTCAAGAAAGAAATTTTGATATGCAGTTGAGAAAATCCAAACACCCTTTTATGTATGTATGTATGCCAACTACAGTAACAAAAATAAGGACAATTTCTACTTCACAGTTTCCCAGATCTGCATAAGCTTTGTCTGCATACTTTTACATACCCATTCCTCCAAAGCAGCAGAGTAAAATATATTTATGCCATTTTGTATGTGAGATTTCCTTTGATTTGTTAAAGCCACAGAAGCCACAAAGCAAATTTTTGGATTCCTGTTCTCCTTTTCATCGTGGGTCAAATGTCTCTTCAAATCCCATAGCTCTTTGTGAGGCAGTTTTGGTATGCTTGGATAAAACCAAGCACAAGTAAAGTAAAACACAGTTTTCCTAAGCATAATAGATACTTATTCTGGAACAACTCCATGCCTTATTAAAATCGTACTACTATCAGAATTAGGTTTAAAAAAAAATAAACCACACAGACCCATGGTTGTAATTATGTTTACTTTATGTAATATCTTGTTATCAGTACAACTGCTGCCCTGCCATTAAGTTGCTTGGTCCCTGAAAATTTACTGACAGGGATGGAGGGGATGTATGTGCCGACAAAGTTACTCACCCATGCTTCAGCCCCCACAACCTTCCTTGAATTCTTTCATTATTTCTGTAACACTTTGTTTGCTATTAGGATTACATGATTTATTTGTTCAGATTGGGAAGTCTCTTCTTGATGAGCTGCTGTGTTCAGTAAACAGCTCCCAACAACAAACAAGGATTTAAATAATCACTGTGTAATCAGTAGGCACCAGCACATCGGATCTCATCTCTTCAAATCCAGGTAGCTGTCTGTCAAACCACGTTTATCACACTAAAAGTTAGATGCTTAGCTGCATCAGAAACATTCCACTCACTTCCTAAGGAGTTTCAGTGAATTTATGAGAGAAGAGTAATGGACTTCCTGGGTTTGCATGGATTCTGCTGCAATGTGACAGTCTTGAACTTAGCCTGAAAGTCCTAAGCAGCACAAGGAGTAACAAGACCAGAGTACTGAACAGTATTGACTGGCTATCCCCCCATCTGTTTTGTGCCTAGGACGTAACATCAGAATAATCAAGTAATAGTCCAACAGAATTAATCCCAAACTAAACACCTTTCCAGCAGCTGCAGTCAGTATATTTTGGGTTTGGCAGGTACATGCTCATTTGGTGCAAAGATGCCCACAAGATCTCAAGGAGCTCAAACAATAGTGAAAGCAACCTCTGGACTACAAGGTGTATGCACAGGTCAGTGAGTGAGTCCAAAGAGTACATGGACACTGGCTATTCACCAAGTTCTTTAATGTGAAAGGATTCTTAGTATTCAATCTATAAAGAGGAGGTGAAGAGTAGGTAGAAGGAAAACATGTTAGATGAGATAAAGAAAATCCTGACTATCAATAAAGAAAAAATGGGCGCTTAAAGTGATCACTCCAGAGCATAGAAAGTGATTTTTAAATTACTTATCTGATTAGTGGGAGCTAATCTGTCAAGTAGAAACAAATTCACATAAATATTCCATAAATTAAATATTCTCTTGTCATTGAAGCTGCTTTCAATTGTTGGTGGAGATTTTTTTTCATCAGAAGGAGACAGATTACTACATTGATTTCAGCCTCTAGAATGCATTCTCTAATTATGTAATTTTAATTGTCTGGCATTTTTATTTGTACGAATTTCAAAGGTATTGACATGAGTTAGAAAGAAAATCCAATCTCAAATCTGAGAAAGAATGAGCTGCAATCCTGTTAGTGTACTGAAGCACAAGCTGAAGCATGTGTTTAAGCCCATAAATACTCAGTAAAGTGTGTAACCTATGTT
The DNA here is from genome assembly GCA_013397155.1 of Irena cyanogastra. Lineage (NCBI taxonomy): Eukaryota > Metazoa > Chordata > Aves > Passeriformes > Irenidae > Irena > Irena cyanogastra. The sequence goes on from VWZV01000290.1 coordinate 207,898, forward strand.
TCATCTGGCCCCCAATGGGACTCAAACAAGTGCAAAGCAGCGTGTGAACCTCCACCTCTGTCCTTGTAGCTGTTGAAGGTGCGCACTGCACTTTACTGAGGAGCGCAAGAAGAAAGACTCAGGGATCTCATCTTATTAACATTTCAAGAATTTGTTGCTCAGCTGCTGTTTGTTTTCTCTGACAACCAAATGTTATGCAGAGCACTTTTGCCAGCTGCAATCTGATTAGGTATCACCTTTTCCATAACACTGCCAAGCCAGTCAAACTCTGGTACAGAGAGAGCCTAACCTTTTGTAGATCTCATAATAAACAGCTCCAAGTTTCAGGAGAAAATCTCTGATAGAGAGAGCCTGACTACAGCTTGTAAATCAAAGCACTCAGATAAGATGTGAGAGCCAGACCTCTCAGAGTTGATCATGCTGACAGTTGAGCTTTGAATTCTTACTTTATAAATCACTTCCTTACCAGGCATCTGCAAAATCAGGGTTTGTAAGCCAAGGGGAAAAAAGAAGACAAAGTTTTATTTTGGATTTATTGGTATGATTTGTAAATCTATTTTAGGACTTACAGATCTGATTTAAGATTTGTTAATCCCATTTAGGATATGGAAATTTTTTCTCTGACTTACCATGTACTGAAATGCTTCAGTAAAAAACGAACTAAAAATTACTGGTTTAAAAGATGGTTTATAAATCAAGGGTTTGCAGTTAAGATTTGCTGGCAGGTTCTACAAACTGCACAGTGCATTTATAACTCAGCCTCTTACAATGGCAGATTTATAAATCCAACTTGCAAATTGTCAGACAACTGTTATAGGCTCAATTCTAATCTGAGAAACAACAGATGTGTTTCCCTGTGTTTCAAAACCCTGTCCCTTACCATTGCCTGCGTCCCCTGTGGCCATCTCACTTGCACCAAGGAGGAGAGAAGGGAGGGAAAAGACCTCCTGTATCACCATCATCACCTTGTCGGCCAAGGAAGAAAGGATCTGGGAAAGGAAAAACAGGAGATGAAATGAGGGTTACAGTTCATGCATCCTGTTTCACAGCCTTCTGGAGCAGCCTGAGCTAAAAGCTCCCTCCTGCAATTTTAGTTGGAACCTGGGGGCATAAACAAAGCAGGTAATCCTAACTAATTCTGAGGCTGCCAGGCCGTGGGCAGAGTAAAAAATTAAACTTCATATACAAAACAGAAAACTGGACCTAGCAGGAGCAAACTAGAGAAAGTTGAGGATTTTTTTTTTTTGACAGCCCCAATGATGTCTGCCTGTCCATCTCAGATTACAACGAGGAACTTGTGGGAGAAACCCTGGCCCTGTGACAGCAAATATTCCATTGATTTCACAAGGATAGGATTTCACCCTATAAAAAGGGCATTGGCCAGATTCACAAGAATGCTCTGCCTGCCCCACATCACCCTGGTCACAAGAAGCAGCTGTAAACTCACATCTCTGCTGCGGCAGCTACCTCTCCCCAGGGAGGAGAACAGGGAGCCAGAAGCCAGGGCTGCGGCAGCATCCTGAGGCTCTAAGTCGCTGCCAGCAGCTGTGTCTGCCCTCCCCACAGCCCTGCCCATGAGGAAAGTGCAGAAAGCAGCATTCCTCAGTAATTACAAGAAAATTTACACATGTACTGGGAGTTAGCACTGCTTCCTTTCAGACAGTTTTACAGTAGCCATCAGATTTTATCCTGAGGCTGAGGGTAATAACAATGAAATAATAGCACTATTAAATAGCACTATTTTTCTCCTAGAATGATTGTTTTCTATACAGTGTGAAAACTGGTTTTGGTAAGCAACAGCTACTTCTAGATCCTATGCAGGAGGTGCTAAAATACATTAATGCCTTTTTCTGAGTGTCAAGCTTCTTTGACTTGACACTCAGAAAAAGTCAAAAGCTTTTAAAATTGACATAACATATTTTATTGTCTACTATATTTGAAATTTTGTTTATTCTCTATTCTATTTTGAATTTGCAAGTCTCATCAGTGACACCTGTTCATCAGGCAAGCATTTTTGCAATGTTTTTTTTTCCCTTGAATTGCTTGTTTCCTTGGATTTCTTACAAAACAAAATAATTACAAAGATGCTAGCAAATATAAATTTCATAATTTCTCCTTTCATACTGGCCAGCATTTTAAAGTCAAGGGGATCATTGGGAAACTCAGCAAATATTAATGAGTGTGTGTGTGTGCGTGTGTATGTATATACACATATATGGAGCAAAATTTTCAGGTACTTTAAATACACAGAGGATAAACTCCATGTTCAGCTGACTCTAAATAATATTACAAGGGGAATTGAAGCAAGCACTGCAATTAGAAACAGGAAAATTTGCTTCCACAGCTTGGCACCTAACTAAATACTGAATTCCACATGCAAAATATAATCTGAAATGGAGGATGGAATTGGGAGAAAATTGTTAGTATTCTAAAAAATGCTAAGTCAGCTCTTTGTATACTATACATTTAAAATTTATGAAAATCAATGTATGAATGTAATTTTTTTTCTTTTTCATCATATGTTCCAAAGTGTAGAGCCTCACTCTCCCCTCGTGCATGCGTCTGACAGACACAGAGACCTACAAAAGTTTGACCTTTTCCTTTGTGTTTACCCTAAATGAAAAATGGTAAGAAGAATATATTTGCAAGGAGAAATAGTCTGTGGGAGGCCTCTGAAAGTCAGCTCTCATATCAGAGGTGAGGAATTGTAGCTACAGTTGGGGAAACACTATAAATAATTGCTTTAACAAACACACGGTACAATTTAATAGAAAACAAGGTTTTTCACATAATTATCTTGCAGGTGATGAATGAAACAGACCTTTACAGACAGTGGCCCAACTGATCTGTCGCAGTGCTGGAACTAACTGCTATTCTCCTTGTTCCTTCTCTCCTCTTCTTTGGGGAACACAAATTTCAATAACACTCAGACTCAACCCAGAGGCTATTTCTAGTTTGAAGGCAAAAGGCACTTCTTGATGTGCCCTACATTCCCAGTGTTCTGGCTGTCCACCTCAGGAGACAGAACAAGCCACATCCACCTTCTTGGGTTTCCTTCAAATGGAGAAACACAGGAGGGACAGGGATGTCCCCTGAAGCACCATGTGGGGCACAATGGGACCTGGGAACTCTGGAGCCCAGGGTAAGACCCAACAATCCAGGCAAACCACTGTAACTAGAGTTCTCTGAGGGTGTAAAGGATCTGTTGCCAAGCTCTCTTGGCAAAATCAAGGAAAATAAAAGCGGTTTTCTATAGCTGCACTACAAAGAGCACGTTGCAAAATCATAAAATCTACAGCATGAGGAGAGGACTAGAAAGCACAATATTGTGGCTGCAATTGTGCAGTTTTATGGAGCAATGAATTTCAGCTCTCCAGAGGACCAACAACCTAACAGTGAGCATCTTTTATTTAAAGTTTAAGTTGAAAGATTTAGGCCTAAAGTTAAACTGAACATTTTCTAAAATTCCAAGTGTCAAGAGCACCATCTGATCTACTCCAACATCAGCAGAGGTAAAGGTCAAGGGAGTAGAAATGATAGAGGACAAACAAGTGGCAAGAGAGAGAAACCTCCTGGCTTGCCTGTGAAGCAAAGACACATACCTACCAGGCTACCAGCAGAGAAGCAGACCATAAGCTTATGGTCTTCATTTTTCTGCTCTAACAATACCAAGTCTAGCAAGAAAAACAACTCTGCGAGGAACTGAATACATTCCACACCTGTCCTACCTAAGATTTTTTGCTTGATCAGTCCATTCATTTTTCATTTCAGAAGATGAAGCTAACATGTTCACTACAATTATTACCAAAATCTCAGATCATTTAGGGAAAGTAGCTACACAGCACAATATACTTTTGCTATGGAAAAATCCATACATTGATCCTTATTTGAATTCAATTAAATTAAAAATTGTAAAAAAGGAGAAGTATTAAGGAAAAATTGTAAATATTTTTTTATGTATACTCCTTCACCAGCAGTGGCAGCAGTAAACATTTTTATTGAAGGTTTCAAAAGCTATGAAATGAGGCAAAAGTGTCCTAATAAAGCTTTGATAAGCTTGTCATTTACTCTGTTAGCTTTTTTCCAAAGGTCACTTCAACAGACATGATTAGACTACAGCTCCGTGGGACCAGTGGGAATGAGGTTCAATGTTTGTCTCATTGATGAAGTTCTGAGTATGCTGGTGGAATTGCAATAAGCATATGTGCTTAATAGTAAGTGCATGTGCTGCTTGCCATCTTGAAAGCAAACTCTTCAGCTAAATCATCTGATCTATTCATTTGCAATCCCCTTTCCCCACAAATGGCTGCATAAATCAAAACAGGTCTCCTGAAAGTGTCTGAGCTTCAAGTAAGAACTATGAGGACTTGTCCTTCTTCTGGAAAGCATTGGACATTACAAGTTTAAAACACCTGATGCCTTCACCTTTCCACCTATAGGGCCTCACATGGGTTTGATAGTGAAGATGCCTCTCTGTTCATCAACAGTCTGAAGCTGACCAAGATTTATGGCAAAAAGCTCACTGTCAGCCTGCCAGCTGATATTCACTTTTCTCTTCAGGGCAACACTAAAGCTGGAGTACAGGAATCTAACACAGATGAAAACACTACTGTGCAAACCCCAAAGAAGCAGGGGAAAGGCTCTCCTTTCAGCCAGATATGGGACTGACCCCAGAATCACAAACAAATTCTATGTGAACTGTGATTCTATCCAAATCTCAAACACTAGTGTCATGAGACCTTTGGCCCAATAAAGGAAATTCTGGGTTCTGGCAAGACTGTCAAAGGCCTTGTTATTTACTCTGCACCATGGTTTAAAACAAATGTCCTATCTTTCACAAAAATGAAAGAGTGCTGTCTAATTCAACTTCTACCCATATCATTACAATGCTGTTGCTGAAAAACACCTTCAAAGCCAGGTGTGGAAACCAGATGCACCTCTACATTTAAATTATTTTGCATGGGACCTCCCAAGGAGTTAAATGCAGCTTTCCATCGCTCTTCCCAGATGTGGAAGGCTGGAAGGATTGCTAGCTGGAAACATTTCAGGGCAGGGCTAAAGCAGCAGGTTGGGCTTTGCCTTTGCTGAGTTGATTCACGTACCTGATTCCTCTCCCTGGGCCTGTATCCCACCCCACAGTGGCCACCAATCCCTGGCATGCTGGAGGCAAAGCTCCACATCCTCCTCCTGGAGCCCCAGTCCAGCCCCAGGATGGTCAAATGACTGGAAGTCCCGCCTGGAGGAAGGGGGAAGGGCCCACAAAGTCAAAGGGGATTTAACTAAGTGTGGCAAGCATCTGTTTTGACCCTACCACCTCTCGGAATTTCTATCAGCTGAACAGCACTGGAACCAGGAGTGGTACTGATACTTGTTCTTTTTCCCTACTTTTTCTGTCTGTCTCTTTTTTTTCTAAGTCCCTCTTGAAGCATTGAGTAAGGTAAAATCAGATGGGCTTGGAGTTTGCTAAGTTGGTTGAGCTAAGTTAATGCCTTGTGAAGTGCTTTATGTTGATTGAATGCTGCTCTAAACTTCTGCCACAGCCCTCTGATTTTCTGAAGCTGTCACTAAAGTTCTTTTTGTTGTTTTGACCTCTTGAGAACATCTTGTCGGTATTTCTCCCGTAACTCAGAGTACATAAAATACCCTAAGTCCCTGTCAGAGGCTCATTGAGCGAGTTTCCTGGGGCCTTACACCAGGACACCAGAGAAAAATGCTGGAACTCTGGCTCTTGATGAAGCATGATCAAATTTCTATGGCTTCATAGGTGACTCTGTCAACTGAGGCAACCTAGGCTATAATGTGAGTTCTTTTGGTGCATTTCAGTTGCAACTGCTGCCTCACTTCTCAGCAAAAAATAGATTGAACTTTGACAAGCTTAAAATTTGGCATTAAACTCCTAGTATTTTACATTAAACTGAGGTGGGCTAAAAGTACAAAGGTAGTTGAGGCAGAATAATTTCTCAGGTCATCATAATTTAATTGTGACTACTTGAGCCCCAGTAACAGATAACTCAAAAGTTTGAAAATACTTCAAAAGTTCCACTTTATTGAAAACTGAGAGAAAATACTTTAACCATTACAGAGAGTAAAATGATAAATTGATCAATCTTTACTAGCAAACAGTCGTAATTAGGTCATACCTCATTTCTTTATTAGAGAAAGTCTTTGGTGTTTAATCATCATTACATAATCATTTAGTCTTCTCCAATCTTTGTCTTTATAAGTATTGTAAACTTGGGCCATGATGCTTCAAATGGTTCTATGCAGGAGGAACCCCATGATCAGCTGTTTGAATCAACTACACGATTCTTGCTTTATTCTACATTTTCATTTTATAGTCCGTGTTCATATAATAACACAGAAAAAACTCCTTGAAGGATTCTAAGAGAAAAGTTCAAAACTGAAATGTCTTTGTATGAAGACACTGCTGCAAAAATGAGAGAGTCTGAAATCACTAGTAAGGTACAAGACAAAGCACGGCCTAGGGCATAATACCATCTTGGAGAATGTCCAATCGCCCTCTATTGTCTGAAGACAGATGTGCAATTCACCAGATGGACCATGTGTTTGCTTTAGCACAGATCAGTATTGAACTGCTCATTTTCTGAAATAAGCCTCTGAAATCCAAAAAGAATGGGAAACATAATGAATGAGTTCTTAGAGAAATAAACAATGTCAAATCCTCTGAGCCTATGGTTTTACTTCATGACAGACATTGTCTTAAGCCCACTTCCTCTTAAAGGAACCCAGATTGTTCTTATTGGCTGCTAAAAAGCCAGTAAGCAGCCACTTACTGAGGTCAGTAATGATAAAATCAGTAAGACTTACTCTAACAATAATTTTTCTTTCCCAGGACTTCGAAAATTATTTTGCCTTACAGCAATTACTACAGGGAGGAAAACGAGATGTTGCCTGCCAGCTTCCTTAGTGAGACAAGGCAAGTTCACACTTCACCACCTGATAACAAATAGCTCTCCATGAAACACAGGCTCACCTTCTCTTCAGGGGTGTTGGACTCTTCTACGTTTCATAAGGAAAAGGAAAAGCAAGTAAAAAGTGTTAAATGTTTCCAAAAACCCAAAGACACTTTAATTTGAATAAAAACAGCTTCATGGTAGGGTGCCTTTTCTTTAGGCATTTTAGTGCATGTGAAACAAGTTTCCTTCCTAACCACAGGCAGTAAGACTTAAGGCCAACTCAAGGTCTAATGACAGCCCAACACTATGTTTTAAAAGTGGAAACGTTTTACCACGGTCTTTACTTAAGGGTCACCACTTGAGGAATCAAAAAATATCCAAAGAAAATTCAGCAGGACTGCTTTAATAAAAACATGAACATACCCTCCAAACTCTTGTCTTTTTTTCCCACATTTACTTCTTTTTGTTAAACCTGATGGAAAACATTTGGTTGAGCTCCTAAGCCTCCTTCTGCTCACACAGCTAAAACTGCAAAGCCTCCTGAGCAGCCCTTCAAGCCCTGTAAGCTCCCAGCATCAGCAGAGTGGTGCAAACTCAGGACTCTATGCAGTGAAAATCACCCGCCTGACCCAGCTGCTGAGCAAATGTCATCATTCCTTGGTCATTGCAGCTTCTTTTTCATTTCCTCTGGTGCTTGGCTATAGTTATCACATTTGTCCTCAGGTAAGACAGGGAGCAACATGCTGTTGCCAAAAGGAGAGTACCTCTTTCCTCCTTTCTGCAGGCACATTCACTCAGCAGCACAGTCCTGTCTTCTCAATTTCAGCAGTCCTGGTGCACTATGAACTCTTCTCCTCTCCTTTTTTTTCTTTTTTTCTTTTTTTTTATATGCTTTTTCTAAGCCATCTTTGGCCATTCATTGTGTTGGGGCAAGGGAAAACTGATAGCAGTGGTGGAATGGGGAATGCAGGAGCAAAACTACCCCTTCTGGCATCTGGAAGATGGTGGAGAAGCACAGTTACCTTGTCAAATAACATCCTTGTATGATGTTACACACCCTTTCAACTTCATTCTTCCTCAGGTCCATTCACAAGGTGTCAGATAACTATTTGGTAGTTAGAAATTGAAATAAAAAGAAGTCCCCACAAGCTCTGTAGACAAGAAACACTAGAAAAGATTGACAATACTAAATAGGAAGTTGTCAGCAGTCACTGAAAAGTATAACATAACATAATGGATCCAAACTCCAAAAATTCTTCTTTCACAGGATGGTTTTTCACAAAGTTCCTGGTTTTCTGTTTCCTACACCACTGGCTGAAAAAGCACTAACCTTTTGAACTCATTCAGCTAGCTGAGCAATAAAAAGAAAAGGAGGAGGCAATCAGAGCCCTCACAACCGAGCACAGACAACACCTATCATATACAACCATATCAATGTGCAAGGGAGGATGGCTCCATGCTTCCACGAGTTGGACACAGAGGATGTGTCCTGTAATAACATTTCTGGCAGAAAGTGTCCATACAAGCACAATGTATTTCTCATGCACAGAATGAAAACCAAAAGTAAACCAAAGAAACCACAGGGCTTGGTGGAGATAATTAGGACTTTTATGACCCAACACATCCCATCTAAAGTACACGTTGGAAACTGTTCTTGTCCTAAAATTTCCTGTTTTTCTCCATTAGGATATATTATCCTGGCTAGCTTAGGTGTAGTGGTTTATATCCCAAGCACATGACAGGCAAGGTGCAACAATTGTCAGAGGTTGTGACATTATCCTATGGCAAATATGGTGTGACTTAATCTAGGTTGAAGCTCCATAAGCATACCCAAACACCTTCACTTTGCGTTCCTCAGCTCTAGGTTTCCCTTTCTCATTCACATCCCTCTAATATGTTCTTCACCACAGCTCCTTTTACCCCATACACTCTTCCTTCCCATTTCTCTTCTAGGGAAGCCTCCTCCTTTACCATTGACTTTCACTGTATTAAAGTGTATTTGGGTTGTTTTTGTTGGCCGGTGTGCAAGGAGATGTGAGACATACCTGCTGCAAAGCCTTCTAAACTAAAAATCACTAATCTGGCATGACAGATGACTAGACTCAGTGACTCAGGCAGTGCCTTCTGTATAAAATCTTTTGTTTCAGGCAGACAGCAGATTTTTTACATGCTAGTTTTCACCTTTCTGTTATGGAGAGCCAGTATGCACTGCTAAAGCATTGCAGTATTACCAAAACCATAAAAAATATATTTATGTCTAATGTCCTCTGATTGCCTTCTAACTGTAAAAGTAACAAAATGGCATTTAAATGAACACAATAAATGCATTTTGAACAGACATGACTGAGATGTAAATACAGGTGTTGCTGTCTGACAGCTTCTTACTCTGTTGCTGTCCTAGTCTCAGCACTACCACCCCAATAAATATTTTATATCATAACCTAAGTGGCCATTACAACCTACTCAATATAGGCATTAGTATGTACTCTTTACATGCAGTATATAGAAAACTAGTGAAAGAGATAGGGAGGAAATTACGTTTGGTTTTGTATTTAATAGAGTGATTTTCTTTATAATGGTTCTCTGGAGCCCATTCATTTTATCATGGGTTTAATTTACATCAGGAGATAGTCGGAAACCACGCTGCTCCTGAAGGAAGCCCTCGCTGGACTCTTTCGCCTTCGCAACAAGGTGACATTCGATCTGTTCTAAACGGCGTCACGGGAGTGCAGAAACGCTTCTCTACTTCGAGAGAGCCTCTTCTAATGACCAAACTTCAGAAACATTTGACATACAGCTCTGTGCCTAGGAGCACGTGAATATTTTAAATGCTGTTTATAAGAAGCAGAGCCGTGCTAAAATGCCTATTTGCCCCCTGCTGCTTAGCAATATTAAAGATTAGAGCCAATTGTTTTGTATGCTGAAGAGCCTATAATGGCTTCTCAAGAAGAACATGTCAGCAAACTAGATAAGGTTCCTATTAAATTTTTGTTGCTGTGGACTGCTGACTTGGGTCATTATACACTTAAATTGAGTTATTGTCATTGTTATATAATGAAACAGAGAGCTTTTTGCCTCCAGTAATGTAGCATATCTTTTAAAGAATGAGTTCTCTTGACTGATTTATAAAGTAGTTCTGTTTGCATTACAGTACCAGGCTGCTGGGTGTTTCAAAGTGATTTAGACGAACTGTCCTAAGAGTTCGTGCATATTCCAAAAGACAAATAACAGAGTCTTGCGTGAACCTGCTTCCAATAATCTTTGAAATTTATTGAGTGACAGTGAAAGACATAGTAAAATTACAACTCTCCTCTCTCCCATAATCTAAGAATGTTTCATTCCAAAAAAAGTGTGCTTAATGATTTGTGAGGGTTTTTTAATTTCTGATAATTATTTGTTCAGATTTAAAAACAGGACTTGTCCTGTTTTCTCCATTCCAGGAATATTTGTCTTTTAAAATCTCAGGGTTTTATTCTTTAAAAACAGTTTTGTTCACACTTTTAAATTTGAACAAAGAATGTGAACAGTGGAAAGATCAGATGACCATAAAAATGAACTACTTCAAGCTACTTTATTTCAAACTAACTATACTGCTGAGGGACACCTTAACCATTCCTTTTCACCATTGTCTTTGCCGGAGCCAGGATTTCACTCTCCACATTTTCCACAGTTTTTTCCCCTTGGATGTATCTAATAGCAATTCGAGACAGGATGAAAGCACCTACACATATGCTATTTGACTTAAATTCTTTTAATTCCCCATGCGATGTCTCTGATGAGCTGCTGTATTTTAAGAGAAATTCCATGGTGAGTAGTAAAGGAATCAAAATCAGCAGATGCAGGAATATCTAACTGGAAGAGTTTCATTCCCAGTAGTCTTAGACAAGAATATATTCAAGCAGTACAGGCTTATGCTAAATGCTTCCTGAGTCTGCAATTTGGCTAAAAAATAGAAGGTCCTTTTGTTTTCTCTCCACTCCCCTCACATACTTCACAGCCTTTCTCTGCAGCTTTTCTGGCTTCAACTATCTTTTACAAAAACAGGTCACTGTGGTTGTACAGTAATAGCAAAGATCACATCCAGTCACATCCACTGTTCCCTTCCTCTGTTGGCAGACACATCCTAGAATTGAATTTTCTTTTCATAGTATTGCATCATTTCTACTTCGTGTCATTCTTTGATCAAGCTTTCTCTTCTCTCTATTGTAATGGTAAGATCCCAAATCAAAGCAGAAAATCTTTATGTGATGCTTGTATTTCAAATTTTAAATTCCATCCTCTTTCTGTGATCACAATTCTCAAGGTCATCCAATTTTGCCACTGTCATATTATGATCCTCTTCTGCAATAATGATGGCTCCTCAATTTAAACCATCAGCAAAATTCATTTGGGCTCTAAACATCGAGCCTTTACACAGACATAAATTAAAACATTGTAGGAGATATATTCTAATAGTTTCTCCAGAAGAAGTCTAACAATAAACTCCCACTACCCTATATCATAAACATGACTGTCTCCTTTTTTTTAGATGGTGTCTCTCATGACAGGTGGGGGTTTTTTTTTATCACCCTCATTATCAAGTTTATCTAATAGGAAATTCATATACTATTTTATTGCAAGTTTGATTAGTTATGTATACTGTATTTGCCTTGAAAATAATTCATTGTACTAAAGAAGGTGAGAGGATATGCTTGCAGATTTCTACTCTGGTAAAATTTTTTAACGTTTTATCCAGTCCCTCAGTTGTTTTGATACCCTTAATTATTTTTTCTCTCAAAATGTATTTTTAATTTTATAGTGCTCAGCTAAATTATATAGGTTTCTCTGATTCTTTTTCTCTACAAACAGATTCTATACCCAATATAGAACTACTTTGAAACCAAGAAAACCACTGAAAAATTTGATACTGGATCTGTGGTTCTGTGGGTTAGTTTTTCACAATTCTTCAATAACAGTTACCTGTTGCCTTGAGATGATCCTTTTCTTTCACTTCGGATCCTAGGGTACCCATTTAAGTGAACACTGACACAGCTACAGTTCCAGCATATTTCCCTCCCTTTCCTGGGACTGAAATTCTAAACTCATTTTCCATGTTTGACTTATTTACGAGTTTCCTTCACAGACAAGTCTATGAATATCTCACTCTGCTGCTCTCCTTGGCCAAATCCCCTTCTTTGGAAGCACTTTTCTCCCATTCAGACTGAGAACTCTGCAGGCTCTCCTTTGTCTGTTCTTTCACTCAGACTGAAAGACAGCAGGGCCATTCAATTCAAAATAATTTTGTACTATAGCCTTTTGTCAAGCATCTTCATGCAAAATCAAGCTTAAAATAGCAACAGCATTTGCTAGTTCAGTGACTATTGGGGAAAATTTGAAAGACTGATTTTATAAATAAGGTGGTAATGGACTTCGTCACAGTATTTTTTTCTAATTTATCCTGGATAAGTTAGGATTTAGTTAAATTAATGCATTTCCAGTGCTATTTATATACCAGATTCATATGTATAGCCGAATCACAATCTGATGGTCCACTGCCATTATTACAGTTTTTATCACCTTTCTAAAAGTAATTTTGACTTCAAGATAGTTTTATCCACTGTATTTGTTGTTTGGGGGAGTGTTGTGTTCATCATAAGTACTGAGTGAAAGTAATCTCATTGATTCTGATCATTTAGGCTCTGAATACATCCCTGGTCTAGCCATGACCACCTCTCTTTCATCTGTGATATTCGAGTTCATTCTGTACATTAACAGTTCTAATTCCTCCATTTTTTGGCCCACACTCTTTGCATTGATATTTCATGTATTCCCCTGAGGCCAGCCTCAACTCAGTACCTACCTACTCAGGGTAACTTTTTTTTTTTTTTCAATTTATTTTCCCACTTCCTGATATTCATGTAATAGACTTGTAATTATTGTAACAAAAATAATTCTCATATAAAGATTATACAGGTGTATCAGGGTCACCATGCCCTGACATTTAACAGTTTAAAAAACCTTTTTTTTATTTTTACAATTCGCAAGACACGTATCCTAGTTGTTCAAATGAAATCCATCTGCAAAGAAAAGATTTCTCTATGAATGTGTTCTGAAAATACCTACCTTTCTTTGATCCATGATTTGATCTCTGTTACTTTGTCATTCTTTGAGCATCTTTCAGGGACATTGAACAGACACAATCACAAATGAGTAAAGTTGTAAGAGACCACACCGGGTCATTGAGTTTAACCTCCCTACTCAAGCAGAATCATCCTAGAGCACAATTCATGGGATTGTGAGGGAGACACCACAACATCTCCGGGAAATCCGTATCACGCACACACAGTAAAGAAGTTCATCCTCGTACTCAGGTGGAACTTCCAGTGCATTATCTTCTTCCCTATGTTTCTTGTCCTGTTGTTTGGCACAACATTTCATTGAAGGTCACTCAAGTCTTCTGGTTTTGATTGTTTTGATCCATTCCTGGATATGTGCAGCTGAATCTAGATATATAATGTGTTCTGTGGTGGAAAACAGGCATTTTTGCCCTACTGTGTGGAGACTGCACATCATGGTATGGAGAGGTTAAGCTAGCTTTCTTAAGAGTTTGAAATCTTAGCATTAACCATGTTTGAAGAGCGCACAGAAGACCAATGTATGAGGATATTAAAGACAGTTTAAAAAATCTGTCCCTTTCTGCAATGCCTAGACAGGCAGGATTTTTTGTTGTTGAGCTTTGCATTGCTTGTGGGGGTTTATTTATGGTGATTGCTGAACACCACGAAAATTTAAAATACTGGCATAATCACAGGCATTTGTCTATAGTGACAAAAATAAACCTCTCCAATACTCTCACTTCTGTGTGGCTTTGTAATTTTTCCAACATGCATTCTCTTCAATAAGGCTCACATTATTTAGCATTGCAGATTTTGAGGCATTCCCATCCTATTCATGTGACTAACAGATATAGTAAGTGGATACATCTGTAGTTTTAACAAAAACTTCTGGGGTTCCATGAATGTTTTTGAGTGCAAATGGCAAAATCTTTCACAAGATGACTCTTGTGAAAAAATATAGTTCACATGTAAATTAACATTTACAAAAATGTATTAAATAACTAGAAGTTTATGCACTAAGACTTAGCAATTAGCCTCAATCCATCAATATCCACTGCCAATGACATCTCCATCAAGGGACCCACTTAAATCAAACAAAATTTCTTCTGGCAAACACTTCTGCAGAGCCATCAGCCTTAGCAGACAACATAACCAGGTTTTACCAGTCCAGAAGCAGAGTGAATGTGACACAGGAGTTCTTCACTGAGAATGAGTTTTCACAAGAGTGCTGAGCTGGTCTAACAGCTTCCTACCACTAAAAATATGGTTCAGCTTTCCCCTTTTTCTCCATCTCAGCTGTGTGTACTTACCACTTCCTTTGTGCTAGCTCCAACAATTTAATGACTCAATTCAGCTCACTCAGCAAGCAAAAAAAGGGAGATAATTTTCTGCCTGTTGAATAAGCTGACGTGTCTCATCAAGGGGTCAGACTGGCTTCAGAGACAGCAAAAGAAAATGTACAGGATCACACAGCCAGAGTGCGATGGGAAAAGAAGGCACAGGATCTCCTGTGCTGGTAAATTATCACAGGTATCTTCTGAATACGTATTTCTTGTCATCCACACCTCAGCACTGAAAATGGGACTGATAACATGTGTATTGTCAGATTTATTCCAAGTACTCTACTCTCCATACACCACCTTGTTAAACTCGGGCAGACACCTCAAGAGTTTATCTGAACATAAACAAAACTCTATTGCCTAATCAATAGCTGAAACACAATGTTCACATCTTTCTTTCCGACAGGATAATCAGATATAAGTATTCACTTAACAATTTTCTTCTAGCTGGAAGCGACATTCTGATGGTATGTGAAGAATTAAACCAATCCTGCGACATAAGATCCTGCTTCTTAGATGCAAATTTCATTAAAAACACTTGAAATATCTGCCTAATATTAGGCATTGTAAGTAGTGTTAGCTCTGGTAGTAGTGGTTTCATCTGTCAGAAAGACAGCACAGGATCACACCTAGCAGCCTAGCAGTGGAGGTATTCATAAACATCTTTTTTGAAATGTGTGCCCCATACACCCACAGAAAAAAGCCAAAACAAAACAACCAAAAAAAAAACCCCACAAACAAAACTAAAAAGTCAGGGAATCTTACTTTAGTAAGTTAATGAAACAGTAATAAGAAAATACATGCTTTTGTCTTCATTGAATCTATTACACAAAGCAGAATAACTATATGTGAGGTCCCTGTACATGAGGCTGTGAGTCAGGTGTTTGGTTTTGGGCCCTCACTACAGGAAGGACTTTGAGGTGCTGGGTCATGTCCAGAAAAGGGCAACAAAGCTGGTGAAGGGTCTGGAGCACAAGTCCTAAGAGGAGAGGCTGAGGGAGCTGGGGTTGTATAGCCTGGAGAAAAGGAGGCCCAGAGGGGACCTTATTTTTCTCTACAACTACCTGAGAGAAGGGCATACCATGTAGGAGCCGGTCTCTTCTCCCAGGCAACCAGGGACAGGACAAGAGGAAACAGCCTTAAGTTACCCCAGAGAGGTTTAAGTTGGATAGTAACAAATATTTCCTCATGCAAAGTATTGTTAAACATGGGAACAGGCTGTCCAGGGAAGTGCTGGATCACTATCCTCAGAAGTATTTTAAAAGGTATGGATGTTTCACTTAGGGGCATGATTTAGTTGTAGACTTAGCAGTTCTGGGTTAACAGTTGAACACCATGATCTGAGAGGTCTTTTCCAACCTAAATGATCCTATGATTCTATTTTATCTGTTGATCCACAGCTCACTGACTGCTGTATCTCAGGCTTTTTTCATTAAGTAGCTGGAAGGGAAAGCTGTCCATGAGATTTGTGAGAGGAGATGCTCCTTGGGTCAAAGAAAACTCTCTGTAGGGAGTGGAGGTCTGCCCCCAAGCATACTTATCTTTTAGATTGCAGGGCGGAAAAAAACAGAGACTCTGGGCATCAGGAGCAGACAAACAACTAGGGTTAAGATCAAAGACCAGATTTTTATAAAGTGTCTGCTGTAACCTAGGAAGACACTAAAACTGAAAGCAAAGCTGGAGGAAAGGACCTGTCCTTCAAGGAGCAATGGTTAAGAGAAATAGTTGTTTTCAAAGCTTTTCATTCTTGTTCTTCTGTAGCAGACTTCAATTATCTCAATTTCAAAACCAGTGTATTCCAAGATGGTCCAGTAAACAAGGTTTTTGATACTCGATGCCTTTTCATACCCACTGGAGGAGAAAGGTGCAGCCAGCTCCCCCTTAGCACTTCGGCTCTTATTGTGCATTCTGTCTCACTTTGATCAGCAGGCTGTGCCCACTGCTAACCACCCCTGCCATCTCCACACTAAATCCTGACAGGCCAACCTTCCTTCTGCAGAGCAGCTCCTGCCCTGTCTCACCCTGACTGCGAGCAGCCAGCTTCCTCCAGCGCAGCACCCGCCCATCAGGAACAGCTCCACCACATTCCCCAGAAACAGTTCCAGCCTTGCCCTGTGCCCTTCAGCTAAAACCCCAGCCCCTCTGAGCCAGACAATCTGACATTTCACTCCAACCCGGGGGCTAGGCACAGCCTTTATCTCTGCATTAAAGATGCCTTTATTCTTTTTAAATTAAAAACTCTAAAATATTGATTCACGTCAAGCAAAACTGCTACAGAGATTCTAAGATTAATACAAAATATTATTCAAAGACTAAAAAACCTTTTCATGAGTAAGCTTTCTGCACACTTTGAGAGCAAAATATGACATACTGAACCCAAAAGTAATATTAATTTGTTAGAAAGATGAATTTCCCAGTCAGCAAAAATTTGCTGAAGCTGTATACTTTTTACAAAGAAATTAAATCACTGAGCTGCTCTGGAATCCTTTATAACTAATAATTAAAAATCTAAAATCTTATTTTCATTCTGTAATAAATATAGCTAACAAATGAGACAAAACTAGAAAGGTTTGTTGGATGATCTGAGTTGAAGGAGTTACTAAATCAATATTTTCTACTCTAGGAAGGGCATGCATCATTAAAAAAGAAGACTTTATAATTAATATGTTTTCATACAACCCACCTTATTTCCCCTGAGATTACTAACCAAACCCTTTTAAAAATCGATTAGTTCAAGCACTTAGCCTAGTACCACTTTAGAATGTAGCAAGACAGATATTAGCTGAATTTAAAATTACAGCAACTTTATTTTTAATTACTTTCCAAAATGCCAGATTTACATATTATCAAATACATTTCCATGGCAGAACTGACCACTAAGCATTTTTGGACAGGGCAAGAAAAATTAATTACATTCTTTCTAAAAAATTCACTTAGCATTCAGAACACCTGCATTGTTGTCAGGGATAATAAATGTGATTAAACTTGTATAAATTTCACTGTATTAACCAGTACAATAACTCAATAGCTTTGCTGAACTGAGCTGATGCTATACGCTGCAACACCGTAGTACCCAAACAGAATGTACGGGAGTGCTAGAAAAAAGTATGAGTTCCAAAGCGAAAAATTGCAACCTGCTAAAAACAAATTCACCTTCTCAAGCTGTCAATAAAAAGAAAATTTCTGGAACTGAGACACTTTAACAAAAAAAGTTTAATCTTACATCATGCATTGTTAAGGCGTAGCAATACAATTGTCCTGCTTGTGCTAATATATTAGTTCTCAGGGTCTGGCTGTTTTTATAAAGAAGAAAAAATTGTAGCAGAACATGGTTTGTGTTTTGAGGCAATGTGGTTGGCTGAACCTGAGGGAATTGTGTAGTATCCCCATGCCATTCCACAGGAGGCTTATGAAACAGGAAGGGTGTTTGGTCCATACAAAGAAGCCATACTGCTAACAATTGACACCTGCATCCTGAACAAACAAAACATAAGTAGCAGTATCAGAGAACTGTCTAGACAGGCAATAAAGCACCCTAAACATCTCTCAGAAACCTGGTATCTGATGCATGCCATTGGTGCGACAGGAGGAGCTGGCCCTGGAGATCCCTTATGGGCACTCCAGTTCCAATGGGAATCTGCTCAGTGCAAGAAAAGGAGATACTGAAAGCATAGGCCTGGTGCGTCTCTGAAGTTAGAATGTGCAAACCAGAACATCACAGCACACCTACATGCTATGGTTATCATCTCCACAGGACAATTTCTCCTGCTTAGTCTTCTTTTACAAAAAAAAGTATGTCCCTCTCTCTGGTGCTTGTTTCTCTGTCTGTTGACTACAGGTGAAGCTTAAACGACAAGAAAAGGTGATTTGCCTATATTAGATAATACTGAAGGAGACCTCACCCTGAACTAAAGTTTCGCATTTTTCCAAAAAGGCCATGCAAGATTCACTGGAGCAACACCCAGTCTCTCCACCTTAAAAATATAGTCCTTAATAATCAGAGAAGAGTGCTTGAGAACCTCACTGCTCAAATGCAAAGTAGATGGTGTGCAAACAAGAGCAAGAATGGGGATACGTGGTCTTCGTTGTTGGCCCAGGCAACACGGATGCATAATTTTCAAACAGTGGACTCAAAACTAAGGAATGAAAATGAAGTGACAGATGTGCTTATTAAAATGGCTGGTCAAACTTGGCACGTCCCATCACTCATTCCTAGATAATGTTCAAAAGTTACAAATATCATGAAGGGAGAAAAGTACCCAGGGACCTTGAATCAGCTGATACAAAAAGGGTAAGTTATTCAAGGACGGTTGCAAGTAGAAGAGCATATGCAATGATGCCAAGCAATTCAGAGGACGAGGCAAAGGCTGAAGTATGAGAAAACATTTATAGGAATCTGAAAGTTTGAAAGCTTCTTATCCTTTTTAAAAAATCCATCTCAATTAGTATAATACCTCTTTGAAGTGCCACAGCAAAAAATATTTTGTGGTGAAGCAGATTCCTGCTGCTGTCTGGGGGGCACTGTTGAATGATTTCTTTATTTATGTCATGGCCATAAGGAGGGAAATCAAAAATATTTCCATTCACAGGCAACACATCCTACACTAAGTTGTTACACAGCCATTTCTGAGGCAAAACATCCAAATTGCCTTGTAAGACACAGTGATGCCTCATGGTAATTCACTAATTGAAATTCTAGGGATACCTGAAATAAATTTTTCCAGGGATTAGTTAAGTTTTAGGAAACTGATTAAAAAAAGCAAAGATTAAGTCTTGTATTAGTCTGCCCAAGCAGAAGTTGCTTCTTTCTGTTTTGGATGGAAGACTGATACATGTTCTACCTATCAATGTTGTAGCTGAGCATCTTTTATCATAGAAAACTTGAATACAATGTTAACAGAAGAAAAACACTGCATAATAAGTCCTATTTCCTGCAGCACATGGACTCAAACCATCATAACAAAATCTTAGCTTTGTCCTGTAGCCAGGAAAAGGAAGGTCTTGATTTAAGCTTTAGATAAATCCAAATACTTTAGTCCTGCATCAGAACTTGGTGCATCCATCACACAGTTCCTCATCTGAGGAAAATGAAAGCCAAGGAAATAAACTTCTCATCTGAGTAGCAAAGTGACTGGAAAGTCAAGATATCTGTTTCTTCCTCCCATGTGGGAAAGCTCCCTCAGTTCTTTTTTTTCCCACCTCTTTCCCTTCCAGGCCGGAGGAGAAGAGCACAAGACACTACAATTTGTCCTCCTGTGGGTAATGCAAGTTACCACAGGAGGACCTGTGGAGTAACAGTTCTTGGGTGCTTTAAGGTAGGCAGAGAGACAGAAATGAGACTAGAGACCAGCACTGCATTTTCCTTAACCTGTGGTGAAGAAATAACATTATTTGTAGAATTACAGCATACATCCATGCACATACATGCACACACACACACAAACCATGGCAGGGGCAGAAGGAGTTCAAAAATTAACAATGGACCCAAAACATAATATACTGTTTTAAAAAGCAAATATTTATATTTGGGGACCAGTCTCAAATTATGGGGCCTGACTCATGATTTTTGAAACTTTAGTATTAGCAGCACAGACCTTTATGCTGCAATTACACTAGTCTTAATTAGATTGGGAGATTGCTCCAAGATTCCTGAGACAACTTCTGTAACAAATATAGACACTCTCAAGGCAGTCATATACATTTATGGAAACCAATTTAAATAACAGCTATAAACAGATCAAGTGGATCTGATGACATCATCATAATGAAAAAGTATCCTTGCCACCACCATATGAAAAATTATTTTAAAAGTGAGTCATTCTTTTTTTTTCACTACATCAAAAGACACTGATGTGATTTAAAATCACTCCTGAGAGAAACAAAGGCTGCTCTTTTACTCATCTAGTAGAGCACACTTTCTGAATATAAGTTTATAAAGAAATTGTGTTACATCAGAAATAGTTCTGCACACCCTTGTTGGACCAGTAGGAAGTTATTAAATGCAACCCTGATACAGCATTCTTTGCTTCAGTTGCTCCATGCATGAGGTTACCTGTTTATATTATGAGATTTTAAGCACATTACTGTATGCTCTTCTTGTTTTCCACTTCTTTCCACTTGTTTTCCACTTCTTTCCTCCGCTAGACAAATCTAACTTGGTTTTAGCAAATATGAAACAAAGATTGCATTACCCTGCCAAATTCCCTCCTACCAAATTACCGAATTACTGAAGACAATCCCTGTTTCAGTAGACCTTGGTTGTTTTGCTTGACCTCCAGCAGGTGTCCAATTAAGTCTGAAAAATTTATATTATATTCCCTTTCCATTGATAGTTCTAGAATTAAACTGATGAGATCTCTAGAGAAGGATCATCAGTGTTACACCTTTCATCTTTAATTACACTGGTTGAAGATGAATGAATGTACCAGAAGGATCCCAGCTGGGAAGTAGTACACTTATTAGATAGTTGATAATTTAATATACACTCCGAATTTTGATTATTTTCTTAAAACATCTGAAGAGCTTTTAACATATGACAAAATCATAGTACTTATTCAGCTGAACATTGACTGTGCTCTTTTCCTTTTAAAAAATACTGCTCAAATGCAGGCAAAGAACTGTGACTGGCATATAGAACAAAGAATTTTAGACAAGGTGAGTTAAAGGTCCTGGTTAATGCATTCAATCTGTTGTTTCTAACAATTGTATGTACATGAAAGAGAGCACATAGAGAAGCAGAGCAGAAGACTCCTAGAGGACTCCCTGAAGTCCCACCATAGAAGAAGACTCAGTCCCTCTGCTCCAGCACTGTAGCTCCAGCTCTTCCTCTTGAATCTTACTCCTGAGAATGCTTCATTGAAAATGAAATGCTAAATGAGTTCAACTTCAGAGTGAGTCACAGCAAAACAGACTTGCTAGGTAGAGTCTGTAATATAGACACCTAATATTAAGTCTCAGCCACTAGAGGCTGAGAGCTACTTGCCTGGACCTCTTGTAGACTGTTGAGAGAAATAGGTATGGAAATAACTCCTTTCACCTTCAGAAAGAGGCAATAAAAGAGATCAGATAATACTGCAAAAGCACAATCCTTAGGGGCCAACATGAATGTCGCTGAATTATTTCAATATTACACTCTTAAAAAATACTCAAGTCTTGCCCAAAGCCAGACACAGTTAAGTAAAAGTACTAGATTTTGTTCAGATGTCTCAAGCTGAGTAAGAACACTGTAGCAGGATGCTCTGCCTAAGCAGGGGTACAGCAGCTCAAAACTTGAATCTTTTCACAGGTTGATGGCTTGAGCAAAGAGAGTTTGCCCTTTGTTGGAACAAGGAGGGTCTGCTGATTTTAGTGTTGGTGAGTGCTGAGATCAGTTTGACCAAACCACCAGAACCCACCACACGGATGTGCAAGATATTCCCTGGGGCTGGGACCAGTGAGGGAATACAAGCACTGACACAAAAGTGAGAGTCAGAAGTGTTTGGCAGTAAAAACCAAAGAGCTGCTAATACCTTCTTTCAGCACAAAACATTTTTTGCCAGGTAAATCTGACAAAACATAATCTCAAAAATACTTATGACTGATACTCCATCACTTTATACTATAAAAGGCCAGTCACAATTTGCATGGCGAGGCCCTCAAGCATATATCCCTAAGGTGTGTGATGGTCCTTCCCTTGAATGGGGATGCCCTGCAAGGTTACTTCTTGAGGCTGAGAGAGAGAGATCTGCTCACAGTCATTAATAAGTGGCTTTTCTAGTTTTAATATAATTGCTTCAATATAATTGCTTCAATATTTCTTCAAAAATAGCACTATGCTAGTATTTATACCATAATGCATAGTAAATAATTCTGATTAAGCTCTTTTTTTGTCTAATCATTGTAATTTTTTAATTAACT
Source organism: Irena cyanogastra (assembly GCA_013397155.1). Classification (NCBI taxonomy): domain Eukaryota; kingdom Metazoa; phylum Chordata; class Aves; order Passeriformes; family Irenidae; genus Irena; species Irena cyanogastra. The sequence goes on from VWZV01000290.1 coordinate 230,146, forward strand.
CAAATCAAAGAAATAATTAATTTTATTTATAGAAATATATCTGAGTGGTCATCTTTAATCCTTCAGGCCAAAGTTTTATAAAAGTTCAATTACACCTGTATAATCACTTAGACATGAACTGTTGACTGAGCCTGGGGAGATCCAGGCTCACCAAGGCTCCTCTCTGAGAGGAGTTATAAAAGCAAAGAGGTCCTTTCTGCACCTTGTGACTCAATGACAGGACTTGTCTGACAAATTCTGTCTGAAGCTCCCACTCCGCCCATGACAATGACATTGATTTGTTTTACTTGAGTAAACTCACTGGCATACAAGTAGTGCCTTTTTGAGTTGTTCAGGGCTTCCCTTGGAAGGGAAAAGGTACAAATGGTAGCCTGGCACCTGTGCTTTGTCCTTCTAGACTCCAGTGCAGTCCAACTGAGCTGCTGCAGAAAGCATATTCTCTACAACAGAAACTAAATCTCAAATCTTCTACTTACTTCTATTCATGAGTAGTCACAGCTCAGAAACGAGATAATTTGAAACAATTATAAGGGAAGCTTGAGTAGTCCTTCCACTGGGCATATTCCTATGCTGTATTCTTGTTTTCTTATGAATTTGCTGCTTCTTGTTGAAAAATGAGCCAACTCACAATACCAGGCAAAAGCCTGCTTAAAGATCACATACATTGAAAGAAACACATCCATTGAGATGTGAACACATCCACTAAAAAGAAAGTCATGGGTGATAGCACTGAGGTCTCACAATTTTTTTGATAGGTTGCATGATTCTGTAAACATCAAATCCAGCCACAATATTCTTTTACTTCTCTTGTAGAGAAATTACAATCTTTTCTATCAAGTATCGGCTAGTACGATTGGCTAGTAGTAAAAATTATCAGAAAATATTGACTCTTCTTTCTGCCTCAGGAAATCAAAGAACATTGTGACATTCCAAAAAACATTGTGACGTTTGCTTCATTTAAATTCTGAAGAACTTGAAAGTAGATGTTGTCCAGTGCCATGTTCAAAGTAATCAGACCTAGTATTCATAGTTACTTTGAGAAGCATGAAATGAGACCCTGCACAGATTCACAGCAAGATTTACAGAAACATATGCAAACAGCTATAAGGGCCTTACACTCTTTTTTTTTTCCTATACAGAAAGAATCTATTCTGCTATTTCAGATTCAGTCTGTTATCAATTAAAAATGTTTTACAGCTCAAACACAAGATCAGTCAACCAAGGGGCTTAGTAAATGTGTTATTTATATAGTTATTTGTTAAAATGAGCTTCATTGCATTATAGAATGTTAAGACAAATTGTTGTGCCCTTTAGATTCATTACAGATGACAAAATACTAAATAAATCTTAAATAAGTATTCACCTTTCATCACACAGGAACATAAATGGTTAGATCTTATCAACAGGGGAGTCTTTTTAATCTTCCTTTATTAACCATAGAAAAAAAAATGCTGTTTTTCCTGCCTTGTTTTTAAAAAATATCAGATAATTTCTGGCATGGCAGGGGAGAGTTAAAGCAGATCATCTTTCAAGTAAGGAGTGAATCAATCTCAGTGAAGGAAAGTCTAACCAGCCTTATTGGCTCTGGCCTGCCAGGTACTGTCTTACAGAGAGACTTCAGTGAAGTGTCAAAGGCAAACCAGCACTTTATAAGGGTACTTTATTGTGCACAAGCAAGGAGTGCATTATCTTATCATCTGGTTTTATAACTTCCTGCTTCATTGTGCTGGAGATTAAAAAAAAAAAAAGGATATAAATGTCATCTTCTGTGTCATTAACCTAAAATCTATTAGAATTTTATTAGAAAATAAGTAGCAAGACAGTACAGCTACATTTCCTCCCTTATGCTGTGCTAAATTGCTTGTGAAAGTGATATATTATGACTCTTACTCTACATCTATTGCAAAACATGGAAGAGAAGCCCACATACTGTGTACATTAAATGGTAATGTTAAATTGCCAATGAAGCAATGAACATCTTCCTAAATCTCCAAGCAGGTTCTACAAATTTCCTTTTTGAAGGATAAAGATAAATAAAGAAATTGTTTCCACCTAGGACTAAACAAATGATACTAATAAGCTTCCTTGTTGATACACCCAGGTCACAAGCTATTAACCTCTTTTTGAAGATACTCTTTTTTGAAGAATAACAAAAAAATAAAGTGCTCTTGTATTTCTCTGCTTGGGGCAGGCAGCTCCTTCATTAATAAAAGTCAGAAGTCTTCAGAAAGAAAATAGATTTCTGAGCCAATAATTTAGAGTCTATGAAAAGTTATTAAGGTTTCTGCAAAACAGAAAAGGTGTTGGTTCATTTGGGTTTTTAAATTACACATATTGGAAAGCAGAATTCAGGAGGGATTTCCAATGAGTAACTGGTCAGCACAAGGTTAAGTAAAGAGGCAAGTTATGTGTGGACTTCAGGCTCCCTCTTTAAGGGTCAGTTTTACCCTGAATGCAGCACATGAAGAAACTGCAAAGGTTAGATCCAAAAAGGCAAAACATTACATCAGCAAGTAGCAGGCTTAAGCCTCTCGTGGGAGCTCTTTGCTCACAAGTAAATTTGGCACCTTGAAATTTTGCCATTCTCCCAGAAGGACGCAGGTAGCTTTTGTAAAGAGCCCATTTCTAATTCTCCTGCTCCCATGGCTGTGGATAGTGATGACAGTCCATAAAGCATTCGAGCTGCACAAAGGAGCACCAGGAGAAATTAAAGCTCTTCAGGCTGGAACTGCTGTTGCAGAATATAACTGACCCATCCAACATTGGCTGCTGCTTTCCAGCCTCTGGAGATTTGAGTGGGACAGGGATTTCAGAAATGGAAGCAGCCTGCAGTTACAAGCTGAACCAGCACATTTTCAATCCAGTCTTAGTTCAGTTTAAACTGGGACTAAAATCGTTCCAGCTTGGATCCAAGTTCAGGCCCATAATTAACATGATTGGGCCTAACAATCCCTCAGAGCATTTAACACTGAAAAATGCTGCATTTAAAAATAGGAATGTGACAAAGGCATGTGGCAAAGGTAAAGCATCCAGGCCTAGCTCAGCCAGAGGGATAACGCCTGCTCGCCCAGCAGCACAGGAACTCTTCACACTAATAGCACAATGTCACAGGGTCCTCTTACTACTCACATCTGACGTGAGAAGATGGAGAGGTGCTGCAGCACTGTGTGGGTGGCACTGTGCTGTAGAAATCAAGCAGAAGCATGACAAAAAAAATAAGCTCCTACATACACCCCAGATGTACAGAAATTCATACATATTTCTACAGCGGTGCACCCCACAGGACTGCCAAGGTTCAAAAGATATATAAAGGGCTCTGCTGTATAAAAGTGCACTGTTCTCTGTTGTAAAACAAAGAAGACCAAAAGAATAGAGCAAAGTGAGCACAAGAAGTACCTGAATTGATACATACCCAACTACCAAGCACAATGGCCTTGTATCGTGGTACAAAAATGAGGGCTTTTCCTGCCCACACCAGGGTTGGGGAGAGGCAGAGGAAGGTTAGGAGCAGGAGAGGCTCTACATGATGTGGCCTTGTATACCCTAGAAAGTTTAGACAGCTCCTGTGCTCAATAGCACCCCAGCAGGGATGTCACTTTATGGTCAACTCAGCACTTTGAAGTGGTAACTGTTTGCTGGTTCAGTCTCAAACTGACTGTGATGATTTCAAAGTTAAAGTTTTGTATCTGTCTCTGTCTCCAGTAAAAATCCGCAAGATTTGAACCCGTTAAATGCTTAGAATTAGTGTGAGGTTTAGCTGATTGTGAAGAAATGAGAGGATTAATACCCTCATATATGGAAAATTACATCCATTTTTCTTCAGAGTTAACAAATTGTACCTGATTGTCTCTGTCCAGAGTCAGAAAAAATAACTGGGTCTTCAAAAGTACTGGTGTTGCTGGCACTGTCAGAAAGGCTGTTGGTGAACATCCTTCATCAAAGGACATTTCATGTCTGCATCCACACCCTTCACTTTCTGCTGCCAAAGCAATGTCAGCCCGGGTCATATGCCTTCAAGGCAACTTTAACTTGGAAACATTTCTTCAAAAGACACTAAAAATGATTTACATTTTTCCTTACTAAATCAGCAGTTTTGGTATCATTTGTGTCAGTGCCAACTTCCTCTCATTCTTCACCTGTGTTCTGGCCTGCCTTTCCCCTCCCTCGTGTGCTCCTGAACACCACTTGCATGCCAAGAAACCCATATTGATGAATGCAAAGTTTTTTCGGCTTATTAGAGAAAACTATATCATGCAGCCTCCTATGCAACCCACACTAAAATTTTTTCTAATATTGGCTTACATCTTTCATTAATATGAGCAATTTTTTCTGAACAGGATACTTCCTTTACAAATGACACATACCCCAGATTTGAAGAGTTTTTTCTCATTAGGTTTTCTGACTCAAGCAGTTAAGGCCAAGATGACAGAAAGTGGCACACTGTGACCTCTATCCTGCCAGGAGGAGGCTGAGACTTGATGCAGAATTTTGGACTTGGAACAAGCTCTCAGATACTGTGGAGATTATTTCACACTGATTACTGGTTCTTTACTGCTGATATTTTCCCTGACAGGTTGACTTTTCCCATCCTTGTGCCTCTTCCATCAAGGTAAATTACTAAACAATTCATTTAATTTGCTTGAGGGCTGTCGGTTTGGTTTGGGGTTGTTTTCCCTTTCCCAGAAATACATTCAAGTTACCTTGCAGCAGTGTACAGCAGAAATCACAGTGCAATTTCAGGAGGAGTTAATAGGCAAGAATTGCACATTATTCATATCTCACAGAACTTGATAATAAGTTATTATTCCTCACCCTCAAAGGGACAAACTGAGCCATGAGGAGTGATTGCTGAGATATTCCAGTGCTTTTGCAGGCACAATGGTGTGAATGTTTCCAATCTGGCTCAGCATACTGTCTTCACTTACATTTACTGCCAATGCCAAGCAAACAACATGAGGGCACTAAAGTCCTTTCAGATGTTGATGACTCACACTCTTTAAATACGTCACATGCCCCGACAAATCCACCTTCCCATAGAAGGCACCAAATGCCATTAGATGAAGCAGATGTTTCTAGGCAACCTGACCATGACCGTGAAGTGACCCTCATCTATTTTGGATTTATCAAATCATCAAAGGCTCCTGCTCCTGCCAATAAGACTTGAGACAGGCGATTCAAAGAGGTCATTATATAAGGACCAGCTGCCTGAGCCAACTGAGGCAGAAAATACTGCCTACAGGGGACTGGGGCTCTTCCTGAGGGAGCCAAGGGGACACAGAACCGCCAGTGTCCTCTTCTGCCAGGGTGCTGACCCACCACATCTGACAGGAGGGAGCCTGGTGACTGTGGCAGCCATCAACCAGCCAGGGACCATCAGGCAAGGTGAATGAGTCAGACCCGGAGTTTATGAAGGAAGATCTTTTTGGGAACAGGGGGAGGCAGGGATGGGGATCTGACTGGAGCACAGGTTTGAGATCCCTCCATAAAACTCCATCAGGAAGTCAAGACAGAAAGACTCTGAGCAACCCTCAACATCCCTCAGTCGGAAGTGGAGACCTGTGCTGAAATGGAACTCCTTATCCATAGGCAGGGCATGCATGGGTGATAATGGCAACAGAGGCACTTGGATGCTCTTATGCCTTGACAGCATCCTTCCCCTTTTAAAGGGCAGTAAATACCAAGGCTAACCAGCCAGCTTCCACTACAGTTTCTCATTGTACACACACCAGAACATAGATAATCACAAACATCTGGAGGGTAGCAGCTCCAGTCAGCCACCTAACACATCATACTGAGTCAGATACCAGATATCAACCACAGTGTCAAAAAATAGTCATTAAAGCAAAGAAAGCACTCAGCCTTTGCAATTTTATTCCCAAAAAATTCTGGATCCCTAAGATTGAGCAATACAACATTTTACCACAGAAAATCCATAGCCCACTCACCAAGCAAAAATGCCTGAGCTGCAACCATGTAAGTACTGATAATGTCAAAATGGCAATGCAGAATACAGAGGAGGTGGTACTCCCAGACATTTACTGACCTATCAGGAGTGTTACATATGAATTATGTTGTGAAACAAGAGGTTAGCAGTGAAACAAAAGAGCTGATAAAGAAGCTTTGTAGCAGTTTATTAGAAATGTGGGCTGTGTCAAACCCCTTATTGTAATTACAAATGGAATAGCTTCTATAGCTATGAGGGAGAAATGAAAGCAGATGACTGCACAGAAAAGACTCTTTATGGAGTGCTCAGGCACTAAGAACTTCTCAGCCAACAATCCTTTCCTGCTTGAGTGCTATTTCCGAGTGCTTTACGTTTTGTTCTCAGAGACTTACACGATCAAAACCTGGAGCTAAGATGATGGTTCCACATCAGGCAAACAACTAAAAGCAGTTTTCAACCCCTGTATTAGGCACATTCTTTTTCAAAATGTATTAAGCATCCAGCTTACCAAATATTCACCACAAACCACTCCAAACTATCAGTAGGGATGAAAATCTTTTGATACCTAACACATCCTGTTGCCTTTGGGAATTTTATAGTGCTGTGGTACCTTACCAATTCTGGTGTAAACAGGGACAGCACCCCAAAAAAAGGCAAAATCAGCAATTAACTTGGGCGACAGACTCTGAAAAGTGCAAATTTCCTATAAAATCAGGACTGGTGCTGTCGCTGTGGAGGAAGAGTGAGACTGCCTGGAGCAGGCAGCTCCACAGGCTTAGCTGATCCCCAGGCTCTGGTCTGCATCTCCCCCCGCTTCCTCATGCTCCCTTCCACATCCTCTCTCTCTCTTCAGAAGCCACCTGTCCTCCCAGGGGCAAATCCTGCTGTGGCCAGTGCTGCCCAGAAGACCACAGCAAGTTCTTGGAGTGACAGACAAGAACCACTATGCTGAGTTTGGTGGAAATCCACTGATGCAAAAGCAGCCTTCAGCGATGCCATGCAGCATGCTGCTGTAGCCCCAGGAATAACTGACTTGGCAAATTTCTTTTCCACACAATCTAGCTGGCAAACAGACTCTCTTTCTGTGTTGTTTACCTGCTAGGAAGCAAGGAATAAATGAAGCATGCACGTGCATGTGCACAACTTTTGTATATTGGGAAAGTTACCTGTCCTTCACTTTCTCATCTATTAAACTCTTACTTTGACAGGTTCTTGCACACATGCTTGGACAATTTTTAGAAGTATCATCAATCTAAGTACAGCTGAGTTGCTCTCTCACCTCCCTATTCAGACTTTGACTGAAGAGTTTCTTTTAATAAATGAGTGATATGGCTGGGTGTTATCAACCTACTGTAACATTTAATAGATATTCATAACATATATTAATCATGAGCAAGTTTACAAAGGATTCAATCCTGCAAGGTGTGGAGAACACTCGATTCTCCTTGAAGTCAGTGAAGGCAGAAAGGGTGAGATTTTTGTCCTTCCAGGTTCTGCATTACAAATGCCAAGTCTACCTTCTGGACATTTAAAATGTGAGCACAGCTTTCTGAGCCAATGCATGTGCCATTTAGTCAGTTTGTTTTGCCAGTACCCTGTTCATTGTGGACAGGAAGATCTATTTTTGCTTTAAAAATTTTACTATCAACAAAAGCCTTCCATTAAATTTATCCCAGGTACAGAAGTCTGCTCTTTAGCAGAACTTTCTGCATTTTCCCTACTTGCTTAGAATCACAGCAATACTACTTGGCCTGTAAACACTCATATAGAAAATGGTAGTGCTCACATTCCTTTCCACATGCAGAACTCAGAAAAACTTCATTAATTAAAAACTAATCAAGTAAGTAAGAACAATAACAGCTTCCTAAACCCTAGCAACCTATTAAAGTGAAATACGGAATTACAATTAAGATTAATGGGAGACAACTTAGAATGAATTTCAATCAGTTTTATTTCAAATGCATGTGGGACCCTGTTCATCATTTATATGAAATTATCAAATCTAACCTCATTACTGTTATTTCTTCCCTATATTGGGATTTTAAAAATAAAGTTCCAATTCCTAACATAAAATAGTAGGGAAAGAAAATAAGAATGTTTAATTCTAATAAAATACTGTTTGTTGAGATTATTTTGCATAGCAGGAATATGGCACAGCTGCAGTACACATAACTCCGTTCACTAGATATCCACCAATTTGTCTGGTTTGTTTACAGACATATTCTTGCCCCGACAGCTGTTCGGCCACTTGTTGACATTATATAGATATTCCACAAAAGATTACAAAATACGCCATCCAAACTCTGTATACCATAGGAGATTATGTTCTTTTCCCCAAACAGTACCCCAGTTTTGTAGTTCATTTCCATCTTGGAAAAAGTGATTTTCAGTACCGTGTGTGGACTTGCAGCTTGGTTGTCGTAATCTGCTTCTTCATTTTCAAACTGAAGAGGTTACAGGTAAGGTCTTATATCTCCACAGATTATACTATACAACAAACCTTTTATCTGAGAGGACATCTTGACTAGTGAGCACCTTCATCATAAGCAATACTGATTCACAAGCAGTCAGAAAATCTAAGTGATTTCCCAGTTACTTCATTCTTCTGAACACTTCTGAAAGAATTTAAACATGATAAGAAGTATATACTTTCTCTTTACATCACCAGAGTTAGTGAAAAACCACTGGAAAGCAACTGTTGTGTCTTAGGAATGGCACTCCCCAATTTAAGACCTTCTCCATCCCCCAAAAAAGACTTTCTGAATGCAGACACCATCTGCTTGCTCCCCACCCCAAGCCCTCACCCTTCCCACTCGGGGGATGGAGTTCAGAACTGGAGGCACAAAAAGGTGAGATGTACAGGCTGAGATAAAGAACAATTTACAGGAAACAGCAATGAGATAAGATAATGAACAGTAACACCAAAAATATTAATAACAAAAGGTGGAAGACAAGGAAACAATTTACATAGAAAAATTGCAACAAAATACCAACCTTCCCTCCCAAAATGCCAGCCCCCTACTTCTGCCCCTTGCAAGTGCAAGATAGTATAGAATAATATTATGCCCCTTCTGGCTGCTACTAAAATATTAACCCTGTCTTGCCCAAAACTAGTTCTCCAACACAGCTGTTTACTTTTCCAGACAGCAGAAGGTTGAACTTAAAACTAGGTACAAGCCTAGGCATGGAATACTTGGGCAGCTGAAGGAAGTTTACACTACAGCCCCTGACCAGTGTGACTAATTATATCCAAAAATATTTTACTTTTGCTTTTTCTGTATTCATACTTCGGGCTCATTTGTTTGCAATGTTCTATGTTATAATTGTTTTGCCTTCCTAGCCAATGATGAAATGTCAAATTAGATGATACTGTAAACTGGCCGAATATATAACAGCCATGACGAAGATTTTCTTCACTCTCTTCTGGCTTCTATATGTAAATGTCTCCTTGTCTCCTTCAACATAATCTAGGCTATTTTAGAGGTTCTTTACCTCTGGACATGCTTTCAAATCTCATTATGCAAATCCAGTATGTGACACATAAGCAAAAAAATATATTCAAGTTATTAAATGCAAAACCTGAATTATTTTCAAGAAAGAGTTAGATACCCAGTAATAGAAATTAGAACTGTTAACCAAGAATCAGTTTTCCAGCTGTCAGTTTAACAAACAACAACGAAAAGTTTTTTAATCAATTCAGTCGGCTACCTGATGTTTCTTTCAACAAGAGGCATTCTTCCCATGACAGGTCATTGGGAGGAGACATGACAAACCTCATACACATGAGCAGAATGCCTGTAACAGAAGACATTCTGCTAGCAACAGCCCCTGTAAGATCCCAGCTCTGATGCCCTGCAATGGGGTCAGGCAGGAAGTCGAAGGTATCCAGTGCTGACTGAGAAGAGAAAATGCGGGAACTATAGTCACAGTGAGCAGAAAAAAACAGGTGGTGCCAGTAGGCTGTAGGATTGTTGATTTTGGTCTGTAGTTACAACTGGAAATCATTTTGAACCACTGCTGCTTTTTTTAATTATTCCACTTTGATTGCAATTACCAGCCAAAATCAACAATCCTAGTAACAAAGCTCAGAGTTTTCTGATGAAATGGTTAAACTCCCAAGTGTTTGCACCCAGACCTTACAAACCTGCAATTTAACAGGAAAATTTATTAACAAGAAAAATTTTTGGATCATAAGTTGTATGCCAATGTATTCATAGCCTAGAACCATGAGAGTAAGAAGATTACAGTGAGGACAGTTAAAACTTTCTTTTGGAAGTTGAATTACAGTCTGCAACGGCAACACTCACCAAAGTGCAAACAATTTCATGCACTGTTTTGCTGTAGAGCATAGTTTAAGGCAAATGATTGCCTCAAGATGAACCAAAGCCTGAGGTTTTCCAAAGCAGTGACATTTTTAAAAGTATCATGTTGACTTCTAACTCATTGGAAACTGTGCCATGTATACAATAAAACTCATCAAATTTCTTAAGCATTTGCAAGTAGGGCAGGAGTATTTTGAAGTCTACCTACTAGGTTCAGCCAACACCACAGGCTCACAGAGGACGCAAAAAATCCAGTTTGAGCATGTGGGAGGTGATCATGAGCACATAAGTGGAAAACAAGTCAAATTAATCTCTTTTTTCTGCTAAATAAAATCTTTCACCTCACTGTTGCTCTTGAGAAGGAATCTCATCTCGAAAGGAAAACAAGAACAGACTGAGTGAAAAAGGTATAGAAAACCATACTAAAATGACCTCAGGAGTACATTTAATCCTTCTCCTCACTGAACTATACCCAAGCCATGCCTGACAGACAAGTTCTTCAGGTGGAGATTCCACAATCAGGTGGAGATTCCACAATCTTCAGGTGGAGATTCCACAATCTTTCACAGATTGCTCTAAAGCTTTCCTGTCTCTGTTCTCACAATAACTATTATCTCTCCTAACTCAGCGGAAATCCTCATCACACCCGTTAAAGCCTGTTATTTCTTGTTCTATCAGTAGAATGTGAAAGGAACAGTCTTCTATCCTGCTTTAAGTTGTGCAGACTGTTATGTTTCCTGCTAATGCCCTTCTTTCTTTACTTAACCATCCCAATTTCTTAAGCCTTTCTTCATAAATCACATTTTCTGCTCCTACAATTGTTGTTTTCAGCAATCTCTCCAGCTGAGCCAGGTATTTGTCAGAAGTTAGTACTCAAAACTGGGCATAATATTCCAAACGAACCTTTACCAAAACTTAATAGACCAGAAGATGATTTCAAATACCCTACAGGTAATACTCTTGTGTAACTAACCTATTAACTTACAACAAAATTACTTTTTCTTACCCTGTTCAGTAGGTGATTCACTGTGACAGGAGATTCAGTCTAACCTCTTATTCTCCATTGAGGAGGGTACTCAATTATCCAGCCTCTTATTCTCTCTCTGTGGGTGTAAGAAGATTATTCCTGTCCAAGCATAATATCTTGAAATTCTTCTTGTTGAACTGCTGCCTTAGACTGCATCTTTAATGTGTCGAACTCTTTCTCAAGACTAATCCTGTCCTACAGTATGCTCCTTAAATGTTGATACCTTATGAAAGTTCACAAAAAATATTGAAAAGTGATAGTGAGCTTTTAAAAACTTTTTAAATGCGGTTTTCCAAAGAGAGTGCAACTAGTCTTATTATAATTAAATCTATAGATTGCTTTCTTAGCTAGCTTATGAAATGTCATGAGAGATAAAATCAGAATTTGTCAGGAGAAAGCAGTGTGTCATAGCCTGTTTCTTTCCTATCTATAAGGGTAGTTATTATTTAATTCCAGAAGGAAATGAGACGACTGACATAACCTGACTTTGGAAAAATCCACAATGGCTGTTAATTCACTTCCTCATCATCCTCCAGATCTTTAAAGATACTTTGAATATTTGTTCCAGCATTACTGCAGAAACTAAAGCCTAGCAGACTAAAGCATTAATTCAAACACTTGGTGTAAGAAGTACAAGGCACACCATGGTACTTCTGAGCGCAGTTCTGGTCAGCTGGAGTGAGTAGGTGCACAGCAGTCTGACTTGCAGCAACCACTGGCATTTAGGGGTTGTAGTGGAGCTCGTGGTTATAAATGTTCACAAGTGGAATGAGAGCTGGGTTCATCTCACGTGCCAAGAAGAGCCACCATCAAAGACATCAGAAGAGCAGACAGCACTCTAATGTATGTCACAGCATCATCTCCCTTCTTCTCTTCGCGTGCACGTTGGAGGTCAGATGTAGGCTGAAAAGTGGGGTAATGATGCATTCGGTGGCTTACTGCACCTTGTGAGACATCCCACCCTGTCGTACCTACCTGCAGCTGCCCTTGCTGCCCCTGCTGATGACTGTCAGCCTGCTTTTGCCCAAAGCCCCAGGCAGACCTAAAGGCGGACCAAATGGCTCCTTTGCTCTCTATTTTCTTCTCAGTTCTTCGGTCAGTGAATAATGAAATCTCTCTCTCCACCTTGTTTCCCCCTTTCTTTGAGCAATGCAATTGGAGCTGTGACAGGGCAGCTAGTCCTTTCTTTGCTTTGATTGAATAATAATGAAAGGATGGGAAACAAAGACCAGCAGCTTTTGAGATTAATCCCCCTTCTGTTCTCAGCTGTCAGACTTACTTATTTTTTCCTTTTTTCAGCTAAATCAGGTCATTATACTACAAATCTTTACTCTGAATGAAAGATTAAACTCAGGTATTTTATTTTCATCAGGGCATAATATTCAGCACAGAATAATTGGCTAGAGTTTCATCTGGATATTTGTATGGGGCCTCCTATCAGATTCCACCAAAACCTTACTGACTCTTTCCATTTTTTTTAATTCCTTAGGATCTTACTGTAGTAGACTCCTGGCAAATGGAATCTTTCACTCAATTATACCTATCTCTACATCTGAAATGTCATGTTTTCATGAAACCTCTTTAAACAATCAAGAGAATTAAAAGGTCTTCAGGGTTACCTTGTAATAAAAACAGTAATAGAAAAGAAAAAAATCCATAACCTAAGTGTTTGTCCTTGACATAGTATTTTTTTCTACAATGAGAAGGAAAGAAAGAGGAAGGAAAAAAAAAGAAGCAGTAAATAAGGAAAGGCTTTCAGATTACATTTAACTGCTTTGAAGCCAACAATAAACTTACCACAGTTAAACCAGAAGGCCAACAAGGCATAAGGTCATCAAAACCAAGGCTCATTGAGCCAGTGTGTTTGGATAGATGCCATTACCACTTTGTCAGTACAAAGAGTGCTATATTGAACAAAGAGAACAGAGCTCATGCTGACATAAAATTAAAACCTAAAAACATCAGGTCTGTTGTGGTGATCTCACGAGAAGCAGGCAGGTTTGCTATACATTAGTAAACTCTCTGGTGTGACTATTGAATCTACCTTGATGTTTCTTACTTCACTGATTACTTTATTGATAGTGTCTTTTTGAAAAAGACATTATCACAGAGGGAATGTATTTTCTCAGCTAAGAAAAACTGGCTTTATGCCACTTCTGCTCTACCCAAAATCGACCCAACAGTAGCTTTGGGATTTAATTTAAACAGAGGGAGACAAAGCATGACAAAAGCACGGGGCATAACAACCCAACATGGGCCTCTGCTAACACACAGATTTTTGCTGCTGCAACAAATCAGAATATTTCTAGACTTAGTTCTTCTGTTCATGTTTTGCTTTGTTTTCTCTTAAAAAACAGACTCAATTTAGAAGTAAAATACTACTATAAAATTCTCCTTCAAACCTAATAAAAGGCAACGGGACTGACTGATGCTTGGAGCCCTTGAAAAATTATGGCTTATATTAATGCCTAAAAATATTTATGAAGCATTTCAGGTTATTTCTCCCAGAAGTATCTGATTTTCATGATATAAAGGTCATGGGAAGAGTTCATATCAGAATAGGTCCTGCAAAGGCTATTTTGTTGATTCTTTTGCTCTTATGAATGGATAGCATTTCAGACACATTTTTAGTATATGCAGTGCAAAGATAAGTTTAGTCCTTGTGCCCTGTGATACAGGCAGTCCATTGACTTTGGGCAGGAGAATCGTAATGAGAATTGCCAGAAATACTGCTTGGATCAGCAGTGGCAGTAGCAAGTTTGAAAGGTACAAGGCAAGCAGTGTCCTCTGAATGTGGAAATTTATAACTCACCTCTTCTTCAGGTTACTCATGTCTTGTCTGATTAATATCCTTCTGGGGTTTTTTCAGTTTCCTGCTTTGGTCAAGCTTAGGTTCTCTTGCACGTACCACTGCTAGGAAACAAAATATTCTATCACCAGAAATATGCAACTAGGAAATAGAACAAGTATGATGTCCCAGTGACGGCAGTGGTAAAGTGTTGCTCAAAGGATGATGCTGAGCAGGGGCTGGAAATTCAACCATGGCACCTCAAAGTCACTGCTCAGGTAGGACTGAGGAAAGCCTTCCACATAGGCTACCAGCATGCATGATCCTAAAAAGCCAAAACAGCTTTTGCATCCAAAGAAATGAGGGCCTTTATCACCAGTGAGTGAGTGAACCACAGAGAGGAATAAGTGAGGAAACCAGGAGGGGGTCCTGAGCAACTGGGTCTAGTGGAAGGTGTCCCTGCCCATGACAGGGGCATTGGAACAAGATAATCTTTAAGGTCCCTTTCAAGTCAAATTATTCTATGATTTTATATTACTCTGAGCTGGCTAAAAGCCACCCAAGATGTCCTGAACCTGAATAAGTGCTCTTTGGTTAGAGCAAGAGCAGGTTGCCCTGTTTTCATCTGTAGGCATGTTTAGGGACGGTTCTGACATATTTCAATGCAATTGCAGTTTCAAATGTACCCTAGAGAGCACTAGATTGCAGTGACATTAACAAACAGCCCACCAAGCTCTGAAATCCTACAGAAACCTGTGGGATGTCTGGACCTAGCAAACTTCCTTGCCTTTGAACATCTCAGGCAGGCAGGCCTGAGACGCCACTATCAAAACACAATGCCACTATCAAAAATGTCGAATCAAATTTAAACACAACTGAAAACTTCATAAAAGTCAGTGAAGCAATCCTTCTTCTGTTTACTATTAATGGTTGCAAGATAATCTTTATTTATAGTGCCTTGGGGACTTATTCAATAGGATGTAGTGACACTGATGAGAAGGATTATTTATTGTTTATACAGTTGCTTAAAGATGAAGGCACTGCATAAATTCTCTGGAAAGTATAATTCCATGAAAAGACATTTTCATAATGCATCAAAATACTTCCTGCATTAAAGTTACTCTGGACTCACTCTTTGCATCACAAGCCACATTTGCAATGCTCAGAAGGCCTAACTGTATCCTTTATCACACAGCATATGATATGCAGTTGATGTAAGAAAATCATAGCTTCTATCTGGTATTCATGTAGTGCCAATAATCTGCAAGGCATATCGACATCTTTTGAAAAACCAAGGAAACTGTGGGCTTGTTTGCCATAATTTCAAAAAGAGAGTTTCAAAAATGGGCCACAGAACTTGCATTCAGAAGTGATAAAATGGTATGATAAGGACTACATGAGCAACAGAAACATTCCTATTTTGTGTAAGCACATTAAAATATACCATGTTATTACTAGGTTGTGCATAAGCTTAGAAATATCTTAAGTAATAAAAGACACATTTTGGTCCATAATTTCCAAAACAAGTGTAGAAAGAAACTTTATGCACCCAAGGCAGGTATGACAATACTGAACATAGTGCAAAACCTCTGGTTATCACCTTCAATTCTTACTCTTTCACTCTTGTTAATGGTACCCCAAGAAAATACATTGATCACAGGATAGTTTCCACCACTTCTGTCCTCACTTTACACCAAGACCACCAATAATGATTTAGTGATCAGTTAGATGTGTGAACTATTCATGTGACCTGCAACAGAACAATTCACACCAGAAACCACTGGAAGAACCTGGTGTTTGGTCCATGTGCCCTTTTCTCTTGTGTTCTGTGAATTAGGCTTCTGTGAAAATTTGACATTTTAAATTCCTTTATGTCTACTGAATATGAATTTTCATATATCTCATATATATTATGCCAAACACAACTGAAATCATTCTCCATCCTGTTTCTTTTTTCTCTAAGCTCCAGGTCCCAGGGTCCAACTTTTCCCAGAGGTAATGTGCAGTCTAAGCTAGTTTTCAATGAATCAATAACTTCTAATCAACAGAGCATCTCTAGGGGTTGATTTTAAACACCTAAAATAAATCTGTCCCAGGAAGCACACAATCCTCTGTGTCCACTGCAGACCTGGCCACTCAGGGACCTGACTTCTGGTGTCCAGCATCAGGGAAACTGAGAGCCACCATCTCTGGGGTCAGCTGAACTAAGCTACAGCAGTACTTAGCCCATAACCTATTATTGTTTCAGAAACTAAAAGTTTGGGAAGCTGAAATGCTGTCTTTCTGAAGCAGTAAATTAATCACAGAATCATAGAACATTTAGGAGTTGCTATGGATCTTAAAGATCATCTGGTCCCAACCTCACTGCCATGTGCAGGGATATCTCCCACTTTACCAGGTTGCTCAAGGCTTTATCCAACCTGGCTTTGAACACCACCAGTGTCAGGGTATCTGCAACCTCCCTGCGTTCAGAGAGGTTTAGACCTGTTCCAGTGTCTAAATACACCTCATAGTGAAAAACTTATATCTTTTCTCAGTGGAGAATTGGGAGAAAAAATGTCTTTATCTTGTGGGAGTCATGGGAACAGAACAAAGAGCCTTTTCAGCTTTTTCTGCAGAAAGCAATCCTCAGTGATATAAATCCTCAGAAATTTTTTGTGTGATGAAAAAGATTTTCCGTTAAACTTTTCTGGGCAAATCCATCTGGGGTGTATTAAGACAAATCTAGTTATACTGATCTATTACTTCTGTCTGAGCACTTAGTTTTCTTCAATTTGAAAACAACATAAGGGAGTAGGAAAATCTTTAAGCAATGAGACATGACATACTATACCATGCTGTACTGTTGATTAATGTGTATCCCAGGTGGATGGGGAGCAAGATAAGTGCCTACACCATATGTGGTGAGTGCATTAATCAATATTAACGTGTATTAACAGGTACAGAGAGAGAGTACTGAAGAAGAACTGGTTTTGGAGCACAATCCTGCTGTGATGGCAGTAGAGGATTGAATCTTGTTGACATGAGGAGTCAGCCTGACTTCTGAGACTGTGATCTTAGAAAAGCACATGTGTTTGATGGACTCCACACTGCAGGATGTTGCAGAAGCTAAAAGCTTACATGGATCCAAGGAGAGGCAGGGCAAACTCATGGATCAGAAATTTTTTCAGGCTGTAAATTCAAAGAAACACCTCCAGGTCAGGAATTCTCTGAGCTGCAAATGATTGGAAGCAGGGAGAGTGCCTAAGGAAGTATCGCACACTGTTCACCCTGGTTTTATCCTCTTTCCTAGATACCTCCTTTTGATGGCCATCAGGGACTGGGCAAAGAGCTAGAGAGCCACGTGGTACAACCCCACTCAGTGCTCTCATAGTCTGGTGGTTTATGTTCTAAATTTACAGCATACAGTGAGTGCCCATTAGATCTGTGGAAGTTGTTTGACATTCAGATTGGAGCAGTGTGTGCTGCTGCATGCATACCTCCATTGATCCACTGAACAGCATTGAGGCTCAGGTAACTGCCTCACTGCAAACACTGCCAGGAATTCAGCATGGTCTTCTACCACAGAGACCTGGTACCACCAAACGTGCTGCCCGTGATGCAGCATCTCCCTTGTCAAAGCTCTGGTGAGGCACTGAGCCTTGAGAGATTCTGCTTGCCTGAAGGTAGAAAACCAGCCAAGAGACATAAGTCACTGCAGTGCAGCACAGGACACTTCAGGAACCCCACAGCACCACTGCTCCAGACACAGGAGAGGACTGGGATTTTCAGGAATGAGGCAGCAGCTCTTGCTCTCTGTGGAGTTCAGAAACATCCCCATTTTCCACCATGCCAGACAGAGACCTTATAACTGCTGCGTTAGAGAAGCCAAAGAAACAGCAATAACATATTGCCTATTGGAGCATATTAACATGTCCCACAGCAGTCTCATTATGACTTTAAACTTTTACCTAAGATACTGAATTAAATGACTTTTTTATTTATGGCCCCCTCTCTAGACTCTCTGTTACTTCCATCCCTTCTTACCAACACAGGAACCAAAGTGGTTCAACAGCCCAACAGCCAAACAATGCTGTCAACTGCCTGCTTTCAAATTAAATTAAGCTTCTCTAATGTTTCTAATTTAATGTATTAATGCACATGACAAAAGCAAAGATTTTGGGTTGGCTTTTGTCTGATTCATGTAGTCCTGTGTTTCAAAATCTTTTTTGAGATGCAGAGGTGGCTTTTAAATTATAATTTCAACTGATCAGTTAACCAACATATTTGAATGCTGATCCTTTTCCATCACTATAATTTTGAATTCAAAGAACTTTCTATTTTAAAGGTGAAGAACTCTAACAACTGCACATGCCAGTAAAACATCTCAGCTATGTTTCATCCTTTGTCTCCATTCTAGGCAACATGAGGGAGCATCTGTGTTTTACATCCAGCTATTAGGATCTGGCCCTGTGTTGATCAATAAAGACCTCACGACTTTTACTCTACACTTCAGTTCCAAGCCTTAACTACTCAGTAGACAGCCTGTAATTTCAGCAAGGGAAGAGAGCACCTGCAGGTGTTGAATTAATGCACCATGAAAGCAGAACTCTGCTGTGTTGCAATGGAGTTAAAATCAGGCTTCTCTGCTGTTGCTGGCAGTATTCAGCTCCCAGTATATTTCTGACTTTGGATACATAGGCTACCCAGTAATTTTGTCACATCTTGAAAATAGAGCAGAGATAAAAATCCATTTAGAGTCTTACAGTCATAGGTCATATTTACCATTTGCTAACAGGCTATTGTATTGTGAAAGGAGCCTGCTTCTCCAGTCCCACCACAGAAAGTTTCTTTTGTCTCACTAAAACTCTCAGAAAGGAACTCAAAACAAAAAAAAAGTCACTGATTTCTTAGGAAAATAATGTAAATTGTGATGTTAACCAGAAAATTATCCTCAATAAAAGTCAAACTTTGGAAAAAAATGTATTTTGATAGAAAAGTGGTTTAATTATAAGGTTTTTTTAATTTTAAAATCAGAGCTGAAACATTGTACTGAGTATTTTCAATGCCACTGATCCCACTGACTTTGGATGAGAAAATTAACACAGGCAGTGAAGAAAAGTCATCATCAATGCAGCTGTTTTTTAAGCAGACACCTGCTCAGCTATACCTCTGTGGGTCACATCTAGTTGCCAGTCCATATGTGTGACATTTCTGAGGCCAGATTGCAGCTTCATCTCCCAGTACCTCAGTAAAGCTGAGGAAATTTAGATGTCTCACTAAGGCCATGTTGACACCTGTCTCTGCTCCTAACCTGTACCACTGAGCCACCCCAGGGGGAGAAAGAGGAAAACCTTCAGTGCTGAGGTGGAGATGAAGACGTCTGCTCAGTATTTGGAGTGCAGCTGCTCTGTTCCCCAGAGCAGGTTTGCAAGTCCTGAGCAGAGCTAGTCATCAAGGTGAGGTGATGTAGGCAGCTGCCTCAGGCAGCAGGCTGCCAGGTGGAAATCAGCCTTTGCTGTGACTACAGCTGGAGACATGAAGGGCAGCAGCTACTTCTGGGTGGGAGAATGAGGAGCCTTATTCAAGAAACAACTACCATTCCCCTCTTCCTCTCAGCAATGATAAATCAGGCTCCCCAAGGGTCTCCCTCTATTTTCTCCATCTTAGTTTTACTTTTCTCCTTGCTAAGAAGTCTTAGATGCAAAGAAACAGACTCTCCCCAGGTAACCGCTACAGATTTTGATGTCCCAGTGAGGGATACAGCTTATGCTACCTGTGACCTTCTGCAAAGCCAGGCCAGGCCAAATGTTCTAGTTAACAAATCTACTCATTGTGTCAGTCCCCTGATATGCACTGGAATTCACAGCCTTCTACAGTCAAAACAGTGCAGGTTGGACGGGATCTCCCTTGTCCCACATCCCACTTGAAGCAGGGCTACCACAAGCACTAGACCAGCTTTGCCCACCTAGGGCAAATGTCCAACAGTAGAGACCACACAATCTTTCTAAGCAACCTGCTCCGGTGTGGCACTTACAGCATGAGCTTTTTCCTAATGACAAACCTGAATGCAGTCTCTCGCTGCTGCCCCTAACTGTATGACCTGCCACCACTGTCAAGTACTGCAGTTGTATCATCTTTGTGACTGGCCTCCAGCCAAACTACCTTGGTCTAGGTGCAACATCACCAGCATGGACTGGGGAAGAATGATTTTCCTTAGTCTACGCTCCTCTCAACATACTCTGCATGATGTGCCTTCCTTTCAATGAAGCTGCATCGTCACCTCCTATTCATTTTGGTATCCACCCAGTCCTTTTCAGCAATTACCACTTGGACAGACAGCTCTCAGTATTATTGGTGAGCTTATTTTAGCAGAGGAGCAGATCAGAAATAAAAATATGCAAAACACATCCATAGGAGTTCAAAAATAACACGTTCTGCTCCCATTATCCACTTGTTCTCCCTTCTGTACTCACACTGCCCACACTAGTCTCTGCCCCATGTTATTATTAAATTCAGCTGTTGGAACTGCCAGTACCAAAGCATTCACAGATGCTTTTAAAAACAGGCTTAAAATCATGACGTTCACAAATGTAAATGGGACAACTACTATTGGTTTGATCATTATTTATACACATTCATATAGCCACAGTGTATGTAGGCAGGGCACGGGAAAGAGTCCTCAGTATATTTCCCTGCTATGTCCACACAAGCAAGAAATGCAGTCCAACAAAGAGGGATTTTTTGAGTGAAACAGTGCTAAAGACGGAGCTTACACTTTACCAGAATTTCAGGGCATTTTATTTCTGACTAGCTCTAGTCTATTCCTATGGATTTGATCAGCCATGAATAAAGTGAATTAGGTACAAAGTGAGAGCACACCTTTACTTTCACGTACTCCAAGATGTCTCTACAATGTGAACCCAATATTGTAAACGGTAAAGATTATGATTTGTGCTCCAGAGGTTCTCTCCTGGTTTGAACTGAAATGCTAATGCAGAGATACCTAAGTTTCTTCTTTGTGTACTTCCTGACCCTACTCCTTGTGCCTCAATAGCCAGCACAATACAATCACTTAGATTGGAAAACACCTTGAGGTCATAATGTCCAACCTTCAACCTATCCATACCAAGTTCACGACTAAACCACGTCCCAAAGTGACGCATCTACACATCTTTTAAATACTTCCAGGAATGGTGACTCCACCACAGGGCAGCCTGTTAAGGGAAAGGAGAAAGGCAGGTATTGCAGGAAAAATACTTGTGATAGAACATAGGCATTCAGACTGAAAATAATACCTCGTGTCTATCAATGTGTGTCTAATTTTACTTTTCCTGACTTGAGCTTGGTTTGTGCTCAATTATTCATTTTGCATCATTCAAACTGAAACAAAACAGATAAGAATGTTAAATATAATTATATAAAATGCCTTACTCTGAGGTCCTGAGAATCACTGTGATTACAAGAAACTTTCAGATGTTCAATATCATTTGTTTTATCTCATGCCTTCAGTTGAAGAACCATTATTGTTTCCTTCTCTTCCTCACATCTTTCACTGCCCCTTTTTTGCAGCATGTATCAGTGCAAACTTACATCCTTCCTGAAACATTTGAAGGTTGCTCAGTTTATTTACATCCAGTAGTACATTAATACTTTCCACTGTGCAATATGAGGTCTTAGCTAATCCTTGGACACTAATTTAGTTGAATAGGATAGTTACAACTCTCTGACATTGCTAGAGTTAATGATCTGATACTTTACAAGACAAGAGACATTTCAAATGAAATTGATTGCATTAATAGTTTTATTGAGCAATATTAACAGAAGTGTGTTGTTCAGTAGTGTCCTCAAGCAAAGCCTTTATTGGCACATTAATGGTGACATAATGCCCAAATCCACAGTAAGAGACACTTTTTATTTCTATAAAATACAATTATGGGTAGCCTAAAATTCTACATTAGAAACTGATAACCATCCCACTCTGCTTGAAAGCCCTGTCTTCTGTGGGAATGTATGGATAACTGCTCCATGCAAATCACGCCATTTTATTGACAGATTCTCTGTGTTTCCAGCTGTCCATGATAGAGAAGAGGAATTTCTGGTGGAAAGGGGATGAATTAATTTACTTCTGAGGTACTGAAGTATCTGGGAGCCCATTTGATATTAGGAAGAGGAGAAGGCAGCCAGCATCTTGAAAAACAAGACTTTTTCAAAGCAGTGACATTAGAGCGTTTCAATTCTATGTGATGAGTGTTGAAGAAAACCTGGTGAGGAAGGCAAGAGGGAAGGGAGCTGAGAAGAGCGGGTATACTCTACTTGAGAGAGTCAGAATAGGCCAGTTTCACAGTCATAATTTAAATTTTTTGAAAAGCAACTCACACCTCATTTACTATTTCAGTCTACTGGGCCTAAAAGGACTTACTGAAGCCAAAGGCTTTCTCAGCTAGGGGAATGCTGCACTGGCCCTCATGCATATGGATCAAAGGATCACTTTCTCACACAGAACACAGCCCAAATTCAAAAACAAATTTTTCTTCTCACAATGGCCCTATCATTTAGGTCAAGTTGAATGCCAAGTATCACTAAAAAATTGCAGAATTTTCAATTTTAAAATTTTCTCCACGTCAGATTGCCAAGGGATCCAACCTGATTCCAACTCACACATACACCCTTTGTGAAGCTGCATACTATTATAAACAGCTATGGTCAATCAACTAGTGCAATATAATTTGCAGCAGGTGCTACAGGGTTGTCTGGCACAGTTTAAGGTGTATTGATGAAGAGAGAGCATCTTTGCTACATTACTTTAAGCACTCAAACAACGGAAAGCAGAAGAGAGTACAGTGCAACAAAATTCCTCATCTCCATCTTCCCTTAGCATTGGGTGCATTTTCCAGGCAAGACAACTGAGGTCGTGCAAGATGTAACAAAATAATGAATTCTGCCTGCAAAGCGCTATGTCAGACCAGCACTCAGAAGGCTCTACCTCAGGTGCTGTGATTGTTTTTCTCTGCCAATGGCAGTAGTTTGTCTCTACTGATAGCAACCTGAATTGCACAACACTCCCTCAGTGTTAGACACCATAGTAGTCACAAGTCATATAAGAGGCAAACACACCAAGCAGTCTGACGACCACAGAATCACAGAATTATTATTATTATAGAATGGCTTGGGTTGTAAGGCGGCCTTAAACTTCATCTATGTCCAATCTCCTTGCCATGGGCAGGGACACTTTCCACTTGACCAGGCTCCTCAAAGCCCCATCCAACCTGGTCTTTAACACTTCAGGAATGGGGCATTCACAAATCTGGGCAACTTGTTCCAGTGTCTCACTACCCTCACAATAAAGAATCTCTTCCTAATATCTAATCTACATTTACTCTATCACTTCAAAGGGATATTTTGGATGAGCTTTGAACCTTGTAACAGTGGTCAAAACTGTGGTTTGCAAGGGCTTGAAGTTTTGAGCTTGTCATCTTTTATAGTGTTTTCAAATAAAAGTGTTAGCCAGTCTGTGGGATGTGGGGGGCATGCCCATAACCTGCTGTTGTGAGGCATTGCCTTGGAGGAGTAAGGCTCTATCAAATCATCTAAGCAGCCTTTAGTTACACAGAGTTCTGGCACCCTGCTAGATCAACAAATAGAAAAGGCAATAAAGACCATCCCAACTAATAGGGTAAAGAATCCTACATGGCAAACACTTCTGCCATGTCTTCTGCATTTTGCTGCTTTCTCCCCAGGTACAAATGATTTCCTGTGCCTACAATTTTCAAGAGAGAGCCTTGGAAACTGTGTATCATGCAGCAAAGCTTGACAGCAATCCAGCAAGGTGGGCAGCTGAAAAAGGAGGCAGAGGCAGTCAGGGGAGAACTGCCGACAATTGTTCCATAGCCGAATTGTAAGCCTGCACTTGTGAACTAAAAAAATCTATCTCAGATAATTGACATTTATTTGATTGAAACAGCAGGGTGCCCTCCATCAGAATGGGAGGAGACCATATGGAACAACAGTATGAGTGGAGATAATGTTTGTCTGCTGAGTGTGTCAATGTGTTTAGAGATTATTCATCGGGCTCTAGGGATTCCAGTATGGTAATGTTTCAGCTAAATTAGAATCAGATTAATTGCTCTAATCTAATGGAAAGACAATGTTTATCAAATTATTGCTTCTTCACCACATGATATTGCGGTGCCATTACTCTTTGAGTTAAAAAAAAAATAAAATAAAAAGGCTCTCTTGTACCACATCTGCTCATGAGCTCCTTAACAGTCTTGATTACTGCACAAGAGAGACAGTGTGGTTTATAACTCTATAAAGAAATTAATAAATTAGACTGAAACTTTGGTAGAAAACAAATTCTCCATACTTTAGGTAGACCTGAAATTACATTAATTGGAATGACTTTGCCTTGTTTGGGACTTGGGCTTTTTTTGGAGGGACTTTATTTTTGTTCAAATTTTTCATGCTTTTTTGTCTCTTTTAAGTTTTATTTTAGTGGAATTAACTTGGTTTTTTCATAGTAAGTAGCACTAAAACTGAACCATATAGTAAACAATTTAATGTTTTCCACATTTTCTTTCATCTTCTCTAATTTAAGTTGCATCTGAAAATTGTAATGAAATTACTAAAAATATTGAGTGTGCAGAAAAGATGCCTAAAATCCTTCAGATATACTTGCTATTATTTAATGCTTAGAGTCGTTTTAGGTCACCTGTCAAATGCCAGCCCAGAGGAGATACAGAGCTTTTTAGCTGCTTTAAAATGAAATGGAAATCTGCAGTTCTGGTAGCACTACACTGCAAGTGCTGAGTATCTCATAAAGCAAGATACCCCTTTAATCTTTCCATAGCCTGAATGGTGCAATAGCTTCCAAAGATGTCTTTTAAAAACTAGTTCCAGGTTTTTTACCCTTGGCATTTTAGAACTCTTTCAGTATATGTTATACATGCTAAAACACAACATTAAAATATTAGCCCTTTTAAAACTTTGTCTAGTAAGTTCAATCCTCAAAAGGGGTAGAACCATGACCTCTCCTCAAAAGTGCTAATAAACCCACCAGGAATACCCCTCCAATCTGATTTTCCACTGTGTTGCCCTGACTTGATGCTACTGAAAAGTGCTGGAACTTTTTCACAGGACTTTGTGTATCACACCTGAACAATAGAAGACAGTCAGGCACTTTGTCTCAGCTTAATTTATAATGACACTGTGTTTGTGAGGCATTCAGGCTACATGCTTAAGAGAGCACTGAAAAAATATTTTCTAGGCTTCTATAGTAACTAATAGTTTTTCCTGCCTTAAAAGGGCCAAATATCTTCTCAAGACATATTTCACTGAAATTCTATTTAATAAAAGTGAATACCTTTGTTAGTCAAGTGTTCATAATGCCTATTAAAACACATGATTTATAAAAGTCGGCTAAATGCAACCGCAAAAGTGAACACTGAGCAGAAACCACAGCTTATGCATTCTGTCCCCAGTAGCTTTCTCTCCCAGGTACAATTTGGCACAAAGACACCAAGTTTTTAAGGTCAGGATCTGTGCTGGCAGGATATTTGTTGTGCTAATATTCTAGGATTCAGTGTTTCCATAACATATTTCCCTCCACATGCATGTTTCTCAGACATGTACAGCTAAGTTTCCTGGAGAGACAAACTCTCCTTCAATCTTTCTTATTTGTGAGACATTAGAAGTTCATGGCAGCTCTCCCACATAAAGCTTTGAGTTTTACTTTATGAAGCACAGAGCAAAGGTGTAGTGACGTGCAATATAAATTGGGCTGCATAAACCAGATGCACTCTGAAGCCATGATGACAAAGCCCTAGGCACTTGCTCTTTTCCGAGTTTCAATACAAAGCTGTTGTTAAACCCTTTTCGGGTACCCGGTTTTTTATATATCTGTTTGAAACTAACAGAGAATCTGCCCTTTTTCCCAGAGTCTTCTGACTACTTTTGAAGTGAGTAAGGCTCCAGAACGAGCCATGGTGGATGGCAGACAGACACTCACTCTGTCATCACTTGGTGCTTGGATCTCACTTCATACCTTTTATTCCGAGAGCTCCAGCAATAGCTTCCCCGTTGTTTGCCCTGCTGTAGGAGCTGTGAACTTCCAGCCTAGCCACTCCCTGCTGGGCCCCTGAGCTCTGTACAGTGCAAAGATCCACAGTCATGTCGTGCTGGGCACGGAAATACACTTCTCACAGATATATAGAACTTAAGGATGATGCAGCTTGCTGAGGAATACCGTGACTCACTGAATAACCCACATCATAAGAACACTATTCAGGAAAAATATACTGCTTTAGTATGGATCTATAAGCTTTGAAATACATAAGGCTAATCTAAATGCTTAATTTAAATAAATTACTTATTCATGATCTTTAAATTATCCACTACCATTATTTGGAAATGATTTAAAGTAGCTGTAGTCCCACACGGGAGAAATGGTGACATGCTGTCGGGAAACCTTTGTTGGTAAAATATATGGATTTATCTGTTTTGAAGCAAAAAAATGTTGTACACATAGGACACTCCATGTGGTAATGAATTAGAAGATTTGCAAACTAGCAGCAGGGGATAGTGTTTCTGAAGAAAAGTCCTTTACTAGAATCGGCAGGGTACTTCAAAATTGCTATTATTACTATCTATTAAAAATCGCAGTGTTAAAAATGCATAGAATGCTCTACAAAAAGATTAATGTTATGGTTTATTCCTTGCTCCAAAGAATTTAAAACACAGTTCTGCCTCTGGAGATGTTGCCATCCTCACAGAAGCCTGAAGGACCCAACAAAGTCAACAGAAGTTGCAGCCTATAATAAAGAGCGTGGCTGGACATAGATTTAATATAGGCAAAACAAGGAAAAGGTGTAAGAAAAGCAAAACATTCAGATCTGAGAATTTTGACCCCAACTTCTCTTATAGTCTAGTTTAATTGCACTGTATAAAATTCTGCTTTCATTGGGAGTCAATACAAGTTTTATCATCTATTTAAATGCAAATTCAATTGACTTCAAGGAGGTTTCCCTGTTTAGTTTGTGTGTGTGTGTGTGTATATATATATATACACACATATTTTAAACAAACAAAATGAGTAAATTTTGGAAAACAGAACTGTTTGCTTTTTTGATTTTGGCAGTATAGTTTTCCTGCACCCAATCTTTGTCCAAACTAGTATGCACAAAGAAATTACAGAACTTATACCTCTTTGGTTTATATACCCAAGCAACAGTATAGGAGGAAGATTCCCAGATAATTAATTTTGTTTACAGTTTTATTCCAAGTTGTCATTCATACATGCCTAATAAATTCATAGAAATACATGGTCTTCTCTATAGAAAATCAGAGATAGATTTAGACCTAGGAATGACTGCAGTGAGAGGAGAATAAGAACTACCACCCTACTTGCTTTCCTTTAGTATTTCTTCATTGCTTAGCAGCTGTACCAGCAGAGCAGAAGACAGTGTTGGCATGACTTGGTAAATACCTCACAACTTCAGTATTCAACCATGGCATCTGCAGGGCCATCACAAACTGTTGCATCAATGTATGAGGACATACATTTTCAATTACATACAATTTTTCTAATCTCTGACATAGATACATAAAGTACTAAGGGAACAGGTTATATATATGCTAGACAGGCAGCAGAGTATAGTTTTAAAGCACAAGAGCAACTTTTCACTGTTCAATAACTCAATTTTTATCTAATTATTGCAAATTATAACACAATTTCTGAGCCAGCAACATTGTTGTAACTGATTTTCTGCTTGAGCTGTACAAACACTAAAAACCACCTGAAACTGGCAAGCTCATGTGTGTAATTGAAAAAAAACCAGTTTCTGGTAAATAAAATGTGCCAAGGTTTTTCACCTGGAGCAAATTATTACAGGTGTTAATAAAACCTATTTAAATAGCTTTCCTAATACAGAGAAACTTCTCAAATAGCTCTGGATACGGCTCTTTAGTTTTGCTTTATGGGAGCCTAGTAATTGCAGTAGAAATAAAGTGACCATAGAATTCAGTATTGCAGGATTGATGGCTCCTGTAAAGGGATAAACATTGCTGTTTGTCACAGTTGCAGACTTTAAAGACTCACTTGTACTTCTCATCTACGTCTCAAAAAAACCCCAAAAACCAAAAAACTCAAAAGAGCCCACAACACCTTTTCAATTGATTTGCCCTCTGTCACTGTCACAGGTATGTTTTCCCTATTTTGACAGGTAGTTGTAATTCTATTAGCAGCCCATTGACTGCCCGGTGAAATCGATCTGTGTTGTGCTAGCTGGGTCTTCTTAAACTAGGTGATTTATTGCTTCTGCCTGCTAAAAAAAAATTAAAATGAAGAAGGAAAAAAAGAAGAAGGTCTTTCACCTCCGTGGTGAACAAAGTACCTACGTAGTGTCAGAAAACAAATAATTTTTAGTTTGGCTGCTGGCTGTCCCAGGGGTAGACGAGCTGTGACCTCTTGCCAGCAGCTTTACTGAGATGTCTCCTGCTGCTGGCATGTAAAAATGATTGTCAATTTCCCTTATTCATTTATCCGAGTGCCTCATGTATAAACTAGATCTCATTCACCCTAAATGTCCTCAGCTTCAATCTATCGTGTTTACCTAATTTTGTGATTTCTCACTGGGCTGCCCAGCTGCCTGACACTGGAGATCCACTTGAAACCTATTCAATGCCTATTCACTGCTGCAGACAGAAAACTGGGGAACACAGGTGCATTTACCATTGTTGCCATTCTAGTTTAGGTCAGAGAAACAGGTTAGCATCATACTCGTGGCATCTGACCCACAATTTACCAGGGTCTAAAATGATGTCCTGGAACTTTAGATTATGTCCTGATACATGCTTTGATTGCACTAATTCTTTGCTCTAGATCAGAAAAATAAATTACTTTTCTACTAGCCAAAAAGCAAATTTATGTTTTTTTCAGGTTGTTGTGTGGAGCTTTTCTACTATCTGAAAACATGAATTTTTGACTGTGGATACAAAGAGATGAACAATACTCTAATGTACTTGGTTATCTTAACCAAGACAGTTTCTAACTGCATTTTCTAATGGGCTGTGTAATCAAAGCAGAGATTTAAAGAAGGAAAAATACTTTTTTTTTACATAATGATAGAGTCAGTCATTTTTTCAGCAAGCACATGCAATTTGTTAATGAATCCTGAACTATCTTTGTCATGTACTAGAAAGAGTTACAGAAGTGCAGAGATTCTGTATTGTAGGTGGTCATCAGGAAAAAAGCTGACCCACCCAAAATGTTGCAGTAGTGAGTTCTTTTTGTCCCCGCATTTTTCCATTCTGACTCATTTTAAGATCCATTACGGATCTAAGAAAGCATCTTAATGCTGACTCAAAAGGCCCAAGGGGTAAAAAAAAAGTAACCCAGAAGCTGTGTGATTTTAAAAAAGGAGAAAGATGCCTGGAAGAAAGTATACAACTATGCACTGAAGATAAAGGAAGAAAATTCAATAATATCAACTTGAAACAGAGCAAAATAATACTGCTGGAGGTGGCTATTATAGTTGATACACCATACTTAGTAAAGAAAGAATATACCAAATAAAAGACTGAGATGAGTAGGGAAAGAAGAACCCTTCTTGCAACACCTACATCAGAAAAATTATCTAGGACATCTGGGCTTTATTTAGTCCTTTCAAATATTAAGGCCTAAAGAAAAACACAGACCATTGCTCAAGATAACACCTTTTAGAAAGATGCTGGCGGAAAGAATTTGAACAAACTAGCAGAAATTTCTCAGGTAAAATTCCAGTGAAACATCTCAGAACACAGTGATTGTAGTAATTGTAGGTAAAAGAAACATTACTAGCAAAAAAAAGCAAAGCCTGAAAACCAGCAGTAGGCAAAAAAGGGGTGCATTCAGGGCAGGTTTTGGACAGGATCACATCATGGACCTTCATTCCACAAACACAAAGCTCCCTGTTGGCAAGACACCCCCAAAGATCTCAAACAGCATGGTAAAGCACCCCCCTGAATAGAGATGACAATGGGATCTAGACCAGATGATCTCCCACTTTTCCGGTCTATTCACTCCAACCATAGTTCTTTTTTCTGTGGGTGCAGCCCAGGCTATGATTTTGTCAAAAGACAGGAAGACATTTCCCACCAGAACCTGGAGCTAGGGTGAAAGTCCTCAAAAAGACTTCAAAGCCCTACTTATTTTAAAAATAAGCACTGACTTTCTTCCTTGAATTTTCTATCACCAGATGTAACAGTAATTTTGTGACAGAACATGTTGACTGCCAGAGAACAGTCAGTGAGACGTTCTGGATGAAACTGAATCAGGTTACTCATTATCACAGGAGAAGCTGTCCTTTTGAGAGTCTGTGGAATCCAGTATTACTTGCAGAGAAGACCTTTTGTAATACTGATAAATGTCAATCACACATGGGAGTCTCCACAGAAAACAAGAACTTGCAAGCCCTGGCAGTTGCCCAAATGGCATTTGACACTGACTTCAGCTGAGTATAAATATAGAAGAGTGTATAAAGGACATCACCCTCTCACAGCAAGGAGACTCTGGGTTGAATTTGGTTATACAAAAAACAGGTTCTAAGGGAGACTGTGTTGCACAAAACATTCTTCTTCCTTCCTTCTCTTTTCCCAAAGGACGGGACCATCAAGCAAACATGTGTTTTTTCCTGTCTTAGAGGTGTATGTAAGGATGGTAGACTGGAGAAATGTAGTGAAGAAAACACAAATGTGAAGATACCAGCAGGGGTTGTCAACTAAAAGAGGCAGCAGGTTCAAAATGAGTAAAAGGGTAGGTGACAACAACAAAATCTACCAATACTTGAGACATCTTTGTCACAAGAGGCAGTCACACATATTCCTGAACAGGTCCTCTTATAATGGTGAAGTTTAACGAGCAATTCTACCTAATTTGTGTATCTCACTTTCACCTATATTTTCTGCACCAAAAGTCACATTCATCTCACACTCAGATCTACGTAGCAGACATGAGTATATCCGAGTTTATCAGAGGAGTTCAGAAAGCAACTTGTTTGGCCTGCTTTTGGTCAGATGAATGAACTTCACTGATGATCTTGGTTAGATCATCAGCGACCACAGCGGCAAA
Organism: Irena cyanogastra; assembly: GCA_013397155.1. Taxonomy (NCBI): domain Eukaryota; kingdom Metazoa; phylum Chordata; class Aves; order Passeriformes; family Irenidae; genus Irena; species Irena cyanogastra. The sequence goes on from VWZV01000290.1 coordinate 261,310, forward strand.
CTTGACACCTACTCAGTGGTGGACATTCCCACCTAAAATCAGACAAATTAGTCAAGCAGTTCTCTGAAAGAAAGTACCCAAGCTCACTGAGTAGTGGAGACATGTCCTCTTAAGGGGTTTTAGACTTAATTTAGGAGTCCTAGAGAAAAAAAAAATGTTAGGACTGGTAAGGAAACAATGCAGAAAGTGATTAATGGGAAGCTTGATTTGTTTTGCAACACAGAACAAATCCTCAAGTTAGAACTGCAGTAAACTTCATTCAGCTTTTGAAGGGAATACAGTCTGTTTGTCTTCACTGAACTGAATCCTCAATATACAACAGCTAATTAAAGACTCTAAAAGTCTGTAAATACTTTGACAAATATTGATATATAAGCCTGTGATGCTCACTTGGCTAGTTGGCCAAATCCTGCCTCATTTACTTCAGTGATGCTGCAAATGACTGTGATGATCTCATCATCTGAAACTCCTAATAAAACAGATACTCCAAGATGCATGAAGAGGATCTTCCAATATAAAAACTAAAGAAATTACTTTTGATAAATGAGGAAAAATGGAATCACTCACAGTACATTCCTACTGTTGCAAGATATTTGGGAAGAATATTTCCCAAAAACCTTTTCATTAAAATGAACAATAAAACAAATAATCTAATTCAGAGCCGACTCACAGCAGAGAAATATTATCAAGAATTGGACTCTTCCAGAGTCAAACTATTTACACCACTTAGACCAATCTGGCCTAAAATACTTAAAACATGGTTAGTTGGATGCTTACAGTCTGATGCCTCACATTATAATGTAAGATTTACATCCTGCGGAATATTGTTTTCTATGTCTTTTCTTAATTCACAGTGCCACTGGCAGGAAATATGTAGATACCAATTTTTCAAATTACACCTAAAGTCTAACTATGGTATCAATTTTTATTATTTTCCTATCCACCTGATGGTTTTACCCAAAGGTTATAAACATAACACAATTCAGCAAGAAAAGGTACATAATTAAGACGCATCCAAAATACCCCATGCAGCAAGTAAATATTTTCTTTTTAATTATATTATTACCTGGGTTTATGTTACTAAATTGCTACACAATTTCATATGTAATTGATTTTCCAAGAAAAGTATTACTGAAGTGATTCTGTAGTTCAAAACAGCATGAACCTAATAACACACAAACAAGTTCTATCTCACAGCTTATAGTGCTGCATGGCATTTGTGTGCTAAAAAAAATTTCTTCATATTAACAGTAATTTTGAATGAAGCATAAAAACTCAATGACTTTTTTTCTCTTTATTTGTTAAGAATACTAACAGTGCCTCCTGTGAGGATATATTCTGTAGGTTCTTTTGCAGATTATGAAAATAGTTGTGAGGAAATATTTGGATAAAGGAAGACAAAGCTCCAGGTAGCAATAGATTTCATACTGAGTTGATAAATGCAATTAGGGATCAGAAGGATGAACAATTACTTCAGGGGACTTTTGATACCAGAATGTAATATCAGATGATTAGAAAACTGGAAAAATATCATCTTTTTCCTATCACAGACACATCCAGTAGCCTCAGCAAAAGTGAGAAAACCATTGTGCTGTAGCAATGGATATTGCATGCCCTGAAGTGTTCACAGGCCCAGTAATCAAACATGAGCCTAAAGGAATATCTGCCAGATCCTGAGAAACTAAAAATCAACATTACCCCAGCACAATGCAAGGAGTACTGTGAAGAGTTAAAATGAAGAAGATTCGAGGGATATCTCCTTGGCCCAGAGAGTTTGAGATGGAAGAAAACATTCCCCCCCTGTGCAGGAGAAGACCGTGGATGCAGATGACACCACTACAGTTCTGATGAAAGGTAGATTGACTTTACAGCCACTTTCTATGAAGGAACTATGAATGAACCAACGTTAATATCTTGCCAAACCAATTATAGCACTATCACAGGGTTTATGTTACTAATTGCCAATATTTCTTGTCTAGTTGATTCTCAGAGAGCAATATTGCCAGCAGCATTCCACCACTGCTGCGAGACGCTGAGCACCTGGGCACTGCCAACTGCCTGAGTTCCTGCCACCTACAGAGGATGCTCAGCCTCCACCAGACTGCGAGGCATGGAATGGGTCCCTACAGTCCTTCAGAGACGAAGCTTTTGTTTTTGACAAAAAATTAAACTGAACATGGTAACTTAACCTCTGATTTGGTCTCTTACAACTTGAAGAATGAAACGCATGAGATAATAAAACCTATGCTGATTAGCTGAGCAACACTAACTCAGTTTTTGTTTCCATTATATGGCTAATCGTCTCTTCTGAACAGGTTTGATTCTTGTATCTGTTTGCATTAGAGTCAATTTGTGGTATGAGATTGGTATTATTTATTGAATGCTACACCCAGCTACAAAGTTAAAACATGAAAAGCTTCTATGAATTTAATTACACTATTGTGAGACACAGTCTTGTATAGATGCTATAAATTAAGTTTAGCAAGTGTGATTGGTGTGGTAAATGGTTAAATGGAGGTACCAGATCCATGAAGTTTCTCAGTCATTTCAAAAACTTTGGGGACTGTTGTTTTGACCTGTGTTGACCAGACTTCTTGAACTTGCTTATTTTATGCAGGTATGCATTCAAAATCAAGTGAACTTTACCTAAATATATAAGGAAGGCTACCCTAAGCCTGAATATGTTCAGACTTGGTATTCAGTACCACTGAGCAATGTGATTGAGTGTTGGTGACTCTTTAATACATTTGATGCTGCAGAATTTTTTTTCATTACTAAAAATACTTAGTATTCCAAAAGGCAGAATAAATTTGATAGCAACAAACATTTGTGACTTTTTCTATTTTGTCTAAAGCTTTCTAATCTAAGTGCTACAGACAGTTTCTCTCTTCTTGTTCCAATATGTAATTGACAGCTCAGCCCAATGTCCTTCTCTCCCTCTTGATTTTTCCCTGGCTGCTAATAGCATACGCCATTTTATACAGCCTCAGTCTATTAACCAAGTGCCTGACCTTGTGGGATGCTGAACACCTGCTGGAATACACTCAGTGCCTGTAATTCTCATTGATTTCATTAGGAGGAGGGAGAACTTGCTCTCTCCCAGGTCATTTAGGCTGATCTCACTCAGAGCTCATGGTGGACTCCTGCTGTTCCAGAAAGTCAGACCAACATCAGAGGTAGCTGCTTCCAGAGCATTCAACTTGGAACTGATGCCAAACAACATTAATTGTTAGGAAATAGAAATTAGGAGCACAGCTCCTCTCCATTCCTTACGCAGTCAGTGGAGGGAAACGTTAAGAAGTGCCCCACTGGGTCTCACCAGTAATCTATTTACACCACTATCATGCTTCTGACTTGCACAAGGAGAGAGATACTACTAATGAAAACACACAAGCCAGGCTGTTGCTACTGCCTTTTCTTTAGGTTGCCCCAGCACCGACAGCCGTTGGTGTAGCTGTGTCAGAAGGTTCCTACCTCTGATACTGTCCCCTAAATCCAGCTGTGGAGAGTTTGGTGAATAGCAGCAGTTCTGTCTTTATCTTATCTAGTATCTTGGTGACTTCAGAAACCTCAGTCTTACCCCCCAGCCTTTTACTCTCCAGCTGAAATATTTCATACCTTCTAACGCCCCCCTCATCGGGCAGCTGCCCCTGACTATTAATTATTCTACTCACCCTTGTCTACATCGCTCCTAGCCCCCTTATGTCTTTCTTGAAACTGGGCCAGAAGTGCTTACAGTGGTCAAAAATGGGGCACACCAAAGGTATAAAAGCCAAATGGTGCCTTCTGCTTATTCTGAGTGATGGAGGATCTGACCTGCAAAGTTTTGTGTTTATGTGCCAGTGACTTACAGCAGCCATGCACTTCCAAGCCAGTCACCTCAACCTCATTTTAGGAAGCAGGTCCTTTCAGGCATGAGTTATCTGATTTAAATGTTCATCTATTTTAAGATTAAATAAACAGTACCCTCTAGGTGCCCGCTCCTTCCTGCTGCCTGTAAAAGTAGATTACACAGATAAGGCAGTTGTGCATGCCTGGACTACGGCTGTGTTCTGTTGACTATAAGAACCTCTTCTGGTGTGCCTCTGATTTTCACAGCCATTCCCTGCCTCCTTGCATTGATTTAGGGAGAAGCAATCTAAGAGATGGGGTCCTGAAGCATCCTCAAGTGAATTAAAACTTCCTTTGACCTAGGCAGGTGTCAGAGAAAAATTGGAGATGTTCATGTAGGCTACAGGTTTTCTGGGCAGGTGTGCCTTGGGCCAGACTTGGTTAAAAAGGAAGAGGTTTTGGAAAACAAACAAACAAACAAACAAACTTCCATATTTGAAGCATTAAGTTTGCAGAGTGATGTGAATGAGAATATAAACTAGTGATAAAGGAATATTGAAATATGCTCAAATGAAGGCTGCAACTAAGAACAATGAAAGGGGAAAAGACAGATAAATAACATTTTCTTTTGCTTTGCCCTTTTCTGGAGAGCATGTTTTTTGTTTCAGGAATATGACTAGTTTATCATAAAGTGTAGGAAGTGCCAGAGAGAAGAAAAGGTTGAGTGCTAACTGCTATACCACCTATTATTTTATGTTCCATTCACTATTGCAAGAGTGACTCTTCCTGCTTTAGTTTACATGCATAAATTTGACACTACTCAAGGAAACAATTTTGAAGGTTCAGTTTAAAAAGAAAAAGAAAAAAGAATTAGTATATGAAAAGATAAAAAACTACCACTACACTCCAGTCCACCCTTGTTTAAGTATCCCTTAAGCTTGAACAGTGATTAACCTCCAGCAAGACACTTCATGTGTGATTTATTAGGCACTTTCCTTTGGTTTTAGTGAACTTTCTTGTGAGGGAGCACATTATCATCAACTCTGGAACACATAGTCACAACCTCTAACTATGGAGACACAAGCATCCCTTCATAATATTTACTTACTGACTTATTTATTTGCAATTCTCAAGGTAGTAAACTAATAAGGTCCCACAAGGCCATTGAAAGTGATAATATCCTTTCACTGGAATCACTAAATCATGTAATAATTAACTACAAAATTTTACAAACCTTGCAAAGATCAAAGGTGAAAGCTAAGAAGTACATACTAGAAATAACAACAGATGACTCTGGAATGAAAAAAAAAAATTAAAACACAAGGAGTTTGTAGTTTGTGACTTAAGAGACCCCTTCCAGAGAATTAAAATCTTGTATTCACTATGAAGTCATCATCTGTATCTAATTCTTTACATAATGAAATCAAATTCTAACAGTAAAAAATATCTGAGAATTTATTTGTTGAAATTTAGGATGTAGTTACTAGAAACTATTTGTACTCCACCATGTGATTTGTTAGCTATGAACCTGTAAAACAGCATTCACCTCATAATATAATAGCACATGTACCAATGTTCAATCACAAATGCAGTGGTGACATCTAAGCTGTACAGCACTCCTTCTTATCAGGTTTAGACAAGCCTGTTGCATCCTTCCCAGCAGATGTGAAACAAGAAATGAAGAATGGATAACAATATGGCTTATGCCAACTGCTTACGCTCTTTTCTCTTCCCATTTGTAATTGCATGAGTGAACCCAAAAGTCAACAAAAGCAGTACAGCTGTCCACATGCTTTTCTGTTCCTTTGTTTTATGGGAGGTTTCTGCCCTGGCTTAGAGAGGATTAGGTTGGAGCATTACACCACAAAGAAATGTATTGGCTCACTGAGCACCTATCACTAGAAGTTATCACCTGTAAACGTCAAGAATTTCCAAGACTTGCTCATCACAGCAGTATATTTCCAGGTGATGTCTGGAAAGTTGATATCTCCTATAAGGACAAGGGCTACTGATTCAGAATTTTTTCCTAATTGTCTATAGAACCATCAGTGCTTTCATTCTGGCTGGGTGATCAGTAGTAGGCACCCACTACAACATTTCCTTTGTTTTCCATTTCTACAATCCTCACACAGAGCCCCTTCACTATATCATCACTAACTGTAAGGACTGTGCAGTCAAACCTCTTACACAGAGTGCAAAACTTTCTTGCCCTGCCTATTACTCCTGAACAACCTGTAGCACTCCATCCCAGCACTCCAGTCACAGGACTCATTCCACCAACCGGTATCAGTAACACCAGTGATATCATAGCTCAGATAGCTGACAAATGCTTCCAGATCATCCTCCTTCTTCCTCAAATGAGCTTCTAAAAATTCATGTCATGACAGTATTACTGCTTTTTCCCACCTTTTTGACTGATGAATAAATATTTTAGGGAGTCTCCTCTTCAAACCGTAGCAAAGCCGATGTGGACAGTATATAATTATTGTGGAAGAATTGAGTGATTGCTATCAATCTGTCCTTCGGTCTATAAACAATTAGAGTAGTGAGTGAAGCTCCTGAATCTGCTAATCATATGCTAAGTATTCACATTTTCTCTTCTCTTGTTTTCATGGGATTTTTTCCTGCAATTTTTACCTGAAATCAATAGGGCTTTTTTCTACTGACAATTGAAAATACTCCCTGAAATGTCCTGAGCTGCTATGCAGAAATTTCTTGTTATAGAGGAAGAAGAAATGCCAAGCCGAGTAAAGAAGCTCATTTTGTTCAGACAAGAAACAAAGCACACTTTTTCTTTCCCTAAACTAAGCATTTTTAAGAGCAGGATAGAGGACATTTAAATCAATAGCCATTAAGAAACACAAAGCTGCTAAAAGAATATATCTTTGGAGAAAGAAATTATCAGGCTCAGCACAGAAATTACTGGGTGAAATTCTATTTATGCAGGCGGGATCCAAATTAGATGATCCTAATAGACCTTTTTGGCATTGCAGTCTGAAAAACTATGAAACATGAGAACAAAATAAATTTCTCATCTCTGTCACAGCTTTTACAGAATGCTTACCCAGTGACAAAGACACTTCATTCATTTGCTTACTGCATTGAATTTATTGTTTTTCTACATATAGTTTATTAGATTAAGTTTTTTAAATTGTCAAAGTCATGTTTTTAATGACTTAAATTCCAAGTCCTTCTCTTATTTTCAAAGTGAAATATAGAAGAAAGTAAACACAACATCCACGCCAACTGACAGCTTTGTCAAGAGCCTGAGACAAAGAGGATATAGGGGCAGGACAGGTAAACAACACTACCGGGAGTAAAGGATGTTCAACAGACATTAGAGTAACCACAAGAGCCTGGAAACTTTCTCATACGAAAAGGAGATCCACAATCAACTGAGAGTACCCAAAGCCCAGGAGGCAATAACTTGATCCTACAGATGCCCTTGGGAGTTTTGCTGTTCATTGAGGTGAGCTTTATACTATTAAATACTGAATAGCTACTTTAATTGCCACATGAAAAGTGTTAAAACATGGAACTAGATCCTGCCTAGATCAATATTAAAAGACTTATATAGTCAAGAAAATATGCAGTCTCAAACATCTGGAAATCTCACTCTCTGTCCATTAATGACTGGATTTCCAAGGTCTTCAAAAAAATCCTATTTTCCTGTGAAGGATAAAGGGACCATCCCCTGCTCTGCCTCTGTGGTAAGGCAGCATTTCTCTTTCTGCCTGATGTGGGTGCTCTCGAGCTGCTACAAGAAAATGGACTATGACGTCCCACAGCCTGGCCTGTAAAAGAAGGTAAAACATAAATGGCCTCTGCGGTGGCTGTAAGCAGTTCATTCCTCCCCTTGTCCCACCCTAGTGGGTTACCATGCACTTGCCTCTAGAGCTAAGCAAATATTTGCAGGACTATACCTCAGGAAAGGCCATTTCACTTCCTACAGACAATCCCAGAGGACACACAAACACTTCATATTTCCACTGGAACAGTTCGGGAGAGTTAAATTTTCCAGGAAACGCTCTCAGTGCTGTGCTTCTGTGTAGCTGACCAACCATCAGGAGAGTTATATCAATGTACAGATATCAGTTTAGCTTCTCTAAGTGCCTCTGCATCTTAGGGTTAAGAGCAGTATGACATAAGGCTCACATTTCTTCTTAAATTCTGTAAAGGATATCTAAATACATGTAATCCCTCCAGAACATGATGACACAAAAGATATTGCTGGGCTCAGGGTCTAAGGATATATTGCTTCTCTTCACTGGTAATGCATCAAAATCTTTAAAATTAGAAATAAATGCCCACACTTTTTTTTCCCTTCTTACTTTAGGCAATGGCTTACTTGCAAAACAAAAACCATGTATTGATCATTTGGACAGGGGGAGTGCACTGTTCTGGCACATAGCATTTTCATGCCACAAATTGCATTTCAAAGCAAATGAAGATTGAGATTTCCTCACAAGTAAGAGCAGTGTGATGTGAATGAGTTCATCACAGATGGGGGCTAGTTCAAGAACTTGAAGGAACAATTTTTAGTGTAAAATTGACTATTGGTATTTCATTAAGTTTAAAATTAACACAATTTATTTCCAAATAGTATCAATCATAGTTACCATGGTTCTGCTCCTGATTGCTCTGGTACATTCATCACCCATTTGGAACCTAAATAGAAGCTTAGCATACTCACAATTGTTTGTTGTCAATTGACAAAGATATTGCTGAAACAAAACAAAAATTAAGTTGCAGCTTGGCATGATAAAGATGATACAGTCAATATTTCAGCCATGGTTAAATATTCTGATTACATAAAGTTATATTATCAGAGTGGAAGTAGAGGCATGGGGAGACAAACAGCATCTAATCCCTCTGTGAAACAACTTCAATAAACTTCACTGGAGTTACACCACTGCCAGGATTAGCCAACAAACTTTGAATTAAAGTATGAACCATGCTCTGACAACATTATTGTAATTTTTTTTATTTTAATCCTTGATGAGAGAAAGAAATTGCACAGACTCCAGGAGCACAAAAATAATTGTTACATTTATGATTCTCCAATTATGGCTTACAGGGACTTCTTCTTAGCCATCTCTTTGGTCTTATGAAGGCTTTATAACAAGGCTTTTGAATAAAACAAGTGTTTTCAATAGCACCAGTAAAATAATCACATACTTTCGCAAAGGAGGAATTTTCATTTTGCTTTGATTCATGTTACAACTTATAGAGAATCAACCTTCTATTTGTTCAGATAGCTTAATCCTCACTTATGTTCTTAGTTTAAGTGGATACAAAGAAAAAACCCTCCTAGGACTGGTGTTTTCTATTTCCACATCTCCCTATAGCATTGTTGGAAAGAGGACATACTTCAAAAGGAATGAAGTCTTAAATAGAGAAGAAATGCAAATCCTGTTGTATACTCTGTTCAGCCTGAACTACTCTCATAGGTGACCAGGCTAGAAATATATCTTCTTTACATCTCAGTGTAGGCTGAGACAGTCAACCCTGAACTCTCTCACAAGTTATCATATGTCAGCTGACCTCTTGGTCAGGTCAGCAGGAAGGGATTGGTAAGGGTTTCTACATCCATTTGCTTTACAGTTGATGCTGACTCCTTCAGAAAAGCAGAAAAATTAGTGGTTCACAAATTTTCCCAAGGAATGTTGCTGATTCTCTGCCTGATCTGCATGAAGATTCTATACCCAAACACAGATAAAAACAGGAATCAAAATGTAGAACTGGCCAAGATTACATAATTTATTCATAAATTACAAGATTATTCATAAATCATAGATGATATTATATATGATATGATGAGTTAATCTGACTTTCCCCTGCAGAAGTTTAACAACAGATTCCTATACCAAGTCTATAATGTCTCAGTGAGTCATAGACCATATCTGAGAAAAATATTCACTGTTGATTCAAAGAATCAGGCAGTTGAAAAGATCATATTCCAAGTTAAGTAGATTTATGGAGTAATCGCCCTCAATACTAAAACCACACATCTTGTTTGCTAGTCTTATCTTCTGACTATTGGATCCCATTATGCCTTGCCACTGCATTAAAGACCTATCTCTACAAATACCTTCCTTACATAAACATAAATAATAATCAATTCACTCTTAATATAGTCTTTGGAGAACCAAAATATATGTGGTTTCTTACATCTCTAAATTTATGATATATTTACAGATTTGAAACTTTTTTTGTTAAATCTTGGTGAAAGATTTGTGACAAGGGCCCTAAGATATCCCTGGTTTTCAGTATCCTCCTTGAAGGTATTCCAGCCTGATTTTTTAGTAGTCCCATAAATATCTCCCCAGCAATGAACAATGTGGGAGACCAGTTACCTGTTCAGGCTTGATATTTCTTCCTTTCACACCTAAATATTGTGTTTGCCCTCTGTCCTTAGCGCTTCTCAGCAAGTTCCCCATTCAGTGTCTAAGCATACCATTACCCTTTTTTCCGCCATACATATTTTAGGATATAACACCTGAATTTTATTTTTTTTACCACAATTTGCCCAATTTTGCCAACACATGGGTTGTTCTGATGAAATTCTGCTATTAAAGAGGCACAACTCAAGGAGCCAGATCCCAACCAGCATCAATGTACAGAGCTCCTTGCCAGCTCATGGTGTGACATCAGCTGACACAAATGAAAAACCTAGCCTCATGCATTCAACACAAGACATTCTTAAAGCCATTTCACCCACAATCCTTCACATCCTTTTCAGCCAGATAGGACAGAAAGGGGGCAAGAGTTCCACTGGTTTTCCCCCAAACACATCTGGAATGTAGGTAGATGACCTGCTTGTTACGGTGACAACAATCATGGAGACCTCACCTGCTGAAATGGAGGCTCAGTTAATTGCTAGGAAAGAAGGATACTGCAGATTTCTGTCCTTTAGTGGAGCAAAACTTATTGATTCTGCGTAGCACTTTATCCATCATGCAGAAAAAATATTAAGAAAAAGAATAATCTAAACTTATGTAATACTAATATTTGTGTACCCCAGTGCACAATGGCAGGTTTTCTTTTTTTATCCTGATAGTTACTTTAAGTTCTAACAAAAACATATTTTTGTAACATGCCCCTTTCTAACCTGATATGTTTTTCAGCACTAGAAATCCTTTTGGTTAATAAGGGTCATCAGTAGAGACTAAAGACGGACAAAGAGGGATTTTAATGTGAAATCAGAGACAGCAATGAGAAGCAAGACACTTGAGAAGTCTGCCAATGTTCGTGCCATATAAAATAGTGGACCTACATGTAAAAATTATAGGCCTATTAAAGCACGGAGATATTGCACTAAAGGTGTTAAAATAACCAATTAAACATGCAATTTTACTCCTGCAAAAATACAGAGCATTTCTGTGGAAAAAATGCCACTGTCAAGAATTCACCACGACTCCGAGAAATCAAAATAAATAAATAGCTTTAATTGGAAAAAGAATATTCGAAACCACAGTGCAGTTTTGTGGGCAAAGCAAATCTGTTAGCCAGTTTTTTAATAAGTCCACATTGTACTGGATTCACTTTAGTTTTTCTGTGAACATGGACATAACCTGTTAATAATTTAACACACCTCTGGTAAAGTAGGAATGCAGTAAATAAAAGGTAAACTAATAAAACCAGAGCAGTGCTTTGTTTTTGCAACTAGATGGTAAATTAATGGAAAATATTGCTATCACAGCACAAATTCTGAAAATGTTATACACACAGAAATCATGAGATCAAAAATTTATGATTCCAAGAGAGGTATTAGCTTTATCATGTAGCATATTCAAATGACATGCTTTTCTTCTGGAACGGTTTTTACGTATAGTGCATGCTCTCAGCCCAGCTCAGCAGCATTGCTGTGGGAATTTCATTTTTTGAAACTCTTCACTGCATTTCATTACAATTCTTTCTCTACGTTTATTTTTTTCTCTAGACAGAAGCAGTGCATATATGATACGCGTTCTGAACACATGATTACGGAACATGAATATAAGGTCAAATCAGAGCTTTCATACACTCTGTTGTCAGTATTGCATGTTAGTGACACAAAATTTAATGTATTTATTTGAATGAAGAATGAGCAATAGCTCACAATAGCATCAGGAGTGGAAAAGCACTTTGCATTAGTTAATCTACCTTGGTGTGTTACACTTGCTGATCATTCCAAGCTTTGCACTGAGTGAAGGCGACAGAAGCTATGGAGCACCAGCCCACAGAGGCATGAAGAGCCAGCTGCCAGGGTCACCTGCTACTCTCCTAAATTTCTGTTTGAGCAGGCTCCTAGGGCTAACCCCGGCCACAACACTGGCAACCTGCACTGAACACATCTGCTGCATTAGCAAGAGCAGCGTAGCCCTGCTGGGCTGATGCCAGCTGCTGGGGAACACACGGTGCGTCTGCTGGGGCTGACTGAGCTGCGGGCAGCTCCGCACACCTTCCCTTCCCAACGCTCCTGGGGGGCTCTCCCTGAAGGCAGCTGGACACCAAATCTGCTCCCTCCTGACATCTCAGGGCACCAAGTCCCACCTGAGTCAGCCTAACAAGCCTAGAAATTCACTGGCCCCTTTCCTGGAGATGGGACAGCCTCCCTGGGCTCCATCTGTTCCCAACATTCAGCATCCAGACAGCCTGGGCACCTTCTTCACCTGAACTTCTTCCCACATTATTTCCTCTGCCCTTCAATCTCACTCTTCTCTGTCTAGAAGCAGTTTACAGGCCCAGGGAGCTTACATCTGCCAGCACATTTCTGGTTGCATTTGTCACACTCCCGCAGCACTGTGGGTCTGCAGACAGGCCCCTTTTGAACAGCCCTGGAGGCCAGTGCTGCTCTAGCTCAAAGGAAAGGCAGTCTGAGGAGCACAGCTATCCTCTATGGGATAATTCCCCTATTTGTCAAGCTCTCGTTACCTTCCTTCCATAAATCTTTCCAGTTTCCTTTCTACACACAGTGGAAACTTAAACTGGGCCTGCCTCCACTGTTAAACTTCCACTGAAGGCAAAACTTTGAGTTTATTATTTTCTGCCTCTTGGGAAAAGCAAGGATTTGAATACTAAATAGAGCTCCATAATCCATAGCCATGTAATTGTATGTTACGCCAGTAACTTCTGTTAACAACGGAATTCAGGCAGAGGCACCAAGCTGACATGGAGACAGAGGCTGCTGCTGGGAAAATCAGTGGGGAAAAGGATGTTTAGGAGGAAAGGGGGAGGGAGGAGAGAAGAATGTCACTGAGAAGTACGTGAGTCCTGGAAAAGCAGTAAAGGAAAGCTGCTGGGAAAGTAAGAGGCGAAGAGAGAGTGGTCAAGGAGGCTTTGTGGCAATATTGTGATGGGAATCCTGGAAGAGCCTGGTGGAGTAGGTGGCTGATGGCACCCAGAGAGACCTGAGCAGGAAAACACAAAGACTGGAGCACTTGTTGGTAGTGTGTTCCCCTGAAAGTCTTACCTACACTCAGAGGGAATCTGTGAAGTTGAAAAAATCACTCAAGTGTATCACATCTTTTTTGTGTGATACACATCCCTAGCATATGTGGAAGAGTTTTAGACAACTGGTAGTGCAGGGGCACATGGTAGTAGAAAGGCAGATGAAGCCTTTGGTGAGGAACTTGGACAGAGGCAGAGATAAGTTTGCGAGCTGCTTCCTTCTAACCTGTCCAGCATGGAGCACCCACACAGGGCTGTGATCACCTACACCGGGATGCAGGTGCTGTGGGAAGATGGTGGGGCCAGATGTGAAGACCCAGCAGAAAAGGCAGGCTTTTCTCGCAGAGTTGTGAGCCTTGCCAGGCATTTGGGCCGAGCTTTGCTACAGGGCTGCAGATTCTGTGTTTCCCATATGGTGATAAGCTCACACAAGCAGCAGTGAAGGCACTGGAATATGTCTGCTTTTCTTATTTCCTTTATACTATATGTCCCTTCTCATTAGACACGAGAGGATCACATTTCCAGTTTAGAACGCATGAGTGAGAACAAGGACGGAAAGATAAGAGAATTGTGCAAAACCTCATCCCTCTGCTTTTTATTACCCTTGTCATCTATCAAGAGACTGACTGCTTCTCCTGCTTTTGCTTTTTTTTTTTTTTTTTTTCCTCCAAAATATTTGTAAATGTTATTTACTTATTGTCACTAGCTCCTCCGGGCTGTCTACTTTAATTTTATATCACAAATTGTGACCGGCAGCATTTTGTTGCTGCTGCTTTCTTTATTAATTTGTATCTTACTACTCCAGCAACAATAAACAGTCTTCAGCCCTCATATAATTTGTGCTCCATTTTGGATCAAAATGTCACAGGAATATTGATAGAATTCCAAGCCTAGCGGGGCTGGGAAGGTACTGTGGGCAGTGCTATGGCATATCCACAGTTTTGATTCAAGTCCTAGGCCATTTTACACAGAGGAAAAGATTATGCAACACTATCATTTATGAGCACTATCACATTTGTCTTCACATCACTAAGCATCATCAGCAGCACATTTTGAAAAATTTTTCTAGCATTTAGAGCTTCCATAGTTCAAGTATGTTATATAGACCTAAAAATAATGCTTTACCCTTTAAGCACTTTGGACAGAAATTTTTTTCTGAGTCTTGAGCAGTTCAGAAAATCTTCTTTGAGCCAATTTACCATGCAGGGTTTATGCCATCAGAATTATTATTCTACTCATGTGACTGGCCTTGCCAAGTTTCTCTAGAGTCAACATGTCCATGTTTATGTACCACTGAATTGACTATCTTTTATCTGTGAATACGGTAATGGGATTAGAGGCTTGACTCCTTCCCTATTTAATACTCTGTTTCTGACAGTCCTCATTCCTGATTCTCTTAATTTGGACCATCAGATTATCTACAACCAGCCTGTAATATGAATGTGATGGTCTGATTATTAAAAACTACTGAAATCATCTTCTCTTTCCACACTTGATCTTCTTTAAATACCCATGTCTCGCCACAAATAAAATTTGTAAGAGTAATTCTTAGTCCTGTCTTTGTGCAGTAGTGCTAATAAAAGCAATAAAAAGCATAGCTTTTGTAATGAAAAGCTTGTTTGTGTGTGCAGAGTAGGTATTTATATTATGGGATGTTTATTCATGTCTCTTACCAGTAATAATGAAGAAGCTATATTCTATGAAGGGAAGTTCCCCAGACACATTTGCTACAGGGATCCCCAGAAGGCACAAGTATTGCAGCAGGATTTCTATTCTTTTTCACTAGCATGAATTGAAACTACAGCCTCTACAGTACAATATATTACATTAAAACACAAAACAGATATAGCTGAAGGGAATAAGGGGAAGGAAGAAAGGCCAGAAATCTGTGATATTAACCCAAAAGAATTAACTTGTGTTCAAACGTGTTTAATTCCTATAGGCTTGAGCTACCATGTTTTAAAGCACCACTCTTTTTCTTAAAGGTATTAGTCAGGGTACAGGAGCTGTGAGACAAAAATCAGATTGGATAAATGTGCCTGTGGCTCAGATCAACACCTGATAAGCAAAAACCTGCCTGTCATTATGCCTGCTTTGTATGCCATCATTGTTGATCCCTGAGTGCAAGGATTCATGGCATTATCACAGCTTCCTTCTCTAGACCTAAATGCTGGCTTCACCACCATTTGTTTTTTTATTATTATATAGTAGGAAAATTGAAAGACTCACACTGCCCACACACACTGGCTGATGCATTTGTACTCAGCAGTCAGAGCCAAAGGTTGTCTAAATGATGCACAGAGTGATGCTTTGAAAATTCACAATAAAATGAGATCCCCCTCTCATTTCTAAATTACTGTTCTTCCTACTTGCAAATGTGTAAGAGGCATCCACACTAGGAAACAAGCTTTTTTGGTATGCCAGGGCTGATCGTTCAAATGAGGACTTTTTTTTTCCCATCACATCATCAATTTAAAAAGAAAAAGACCATCTCCATAGGATTTGCTGCACTAGAAATATATAGTGAAAACATCATAAAAACAATATTAATGCCTATTAATTCTTTGGTGCTTTAAAGTAATTTCAGTAAAACACTATTACATTTTTACTGAACTTGTTCAGGTTTTTTAACAGATTTTAAGGCTAGAAGGGACTACTGAATCATTTATTCTGACCTCTCGTATTACTCATAAAATAGCATCCAGTTAGTCCTGTCTTGAGCCAACTGCATTTGTCTCAGTCACACACACACCTTTCAGTTTCAGCTCATTCATTCTGAGGGATCCCTGGGTAGAAGTGTCTTTTCAAAATATAGATGGAAGTTACATTTGAATTGGAAAGAAAGGAATCCTGTCACTGCTTTTTTCTAGAGAAAAAAAAGGACAGAAATTATGAGAAATACAATTCCTGTAAAGCTTTTTCAAACATGGAGATATTGATTACCAGGATTCCTCTTAACAAGTAAAGCTATAAATTGTTATCTGTTGTCCCCTAAGCCTTAACAGTCTTTCCCATGGTCTGAACTAATTATAGGGATCTAATTAGGTCACAATTTTTGAAACTAGCAAGTCATAAGACCTCTTCTATTTTTGAGGTGTCTCCTCTGGTATGAAACAAATTGCATCCCAGAAGTGCCTAGTTTTCTTCATTAATTAATGAAGAAAGACAATTAGCTCAGTTACAGACAGCTGTGCTTGGGCAGATGAGTCTCATTCACAATGACTTGGTATTTTGCTGTCAAAAGGAACAAAAAATTAGAAGACCATTATGTAGCATTTCTCTGCTTCACATATAGCTTAGGGGATCTTCAATACAGTGAATATGAGAACCTGGGGTAAACTGCAAATTTAACCTGTTAAAAGGTCTGACAGGTATTGCTGCCCTGCCTAGAAGAAAAAGTCGAGAGGAACAGGCTGAAACTTTGCTTACTCAGCGTTAGTAGCACCTAACAAGTACCAATGAGAAAAATGCTTATCCTTCAACAGAATTCTTAAAAGACAGGACTCTGCAGGACATAATTCTCTCTCAAGACTTTGTCAGCATCTATGTACAGCCATGAAATGGTTGGACCAGACAATACGGGCAATACTCCAGCAGCGACACACAGCACAGCGCAGCCTTCACTATCCACCACTCTTGCTCAAGTCATGGCTGCACCTTCGTGGTGGCTGAGCCCACTGACAGCAACCCCAAACTGCTAATGGATCACACACCATCATGAAGTGGAAAAGATGCCACAAGTGGCCATACCTCTGCTATTGTTAAGGGAAATGCTGGGGAGTGGGTGAAGGCAAATATACTGGCCTCTCACTCCCACAAGCCATAAATAGCTTGTATTTGAAAAGTGACTGGACAACCTGAAACCTGTGAGACACAGAGGATTATGTTGGAGGATCTGCAGCAGACTTCAAAAAGTTTTAGTTACAATGCAATAACCTTTCTTTGACACTGCATGCCCACAGTATTTAGTTTCAGTTTGGATTTCTCACTCACGCCAAGCTCCCAAGGAGCCATATCCATCGATAATGCTTTCTTTTATCTCTGATTGGTTAAAAAACTCCATCCTAAGCAAGTCCAGCTTAGTTATATATGCCATCATCAACTCCCATCTGGATCGTACCAGTGCACTTTATTTGAACATGAAATAATCAGACCTTCAGAGATACATACTAGCTGATTACAGTGAACAAATTATATTACTTTCTCCACTGACTCCACAAAATATTGAATTAAGCTCAATATTGCAGTGTTTATATTCAAAGTACTCCCGGGACCTCACAAAGTTCTGTCACAATAAAGCCTTATGGTGTAAGAAGAAAAGTTCTTTTTGCCTGAAAAATAACTGCTTTGTGTCTAATTTGCAGGTCCTGAATTCCACCAAGCATCCCACAACTTCCTCCAAAGTGTATCTTATACTTACCTAAAAAAATAAAGATTCTACAAAAAACAAAGCTCATGAACATTCACCCCTTTTACCCGGGGGTGAACTGGGAGAACAAATGTTATTTGTGGCAGCAATTACTTCAGGATTTTAATGACAGTAAAACTGTTACCACAGTGGTAGCAGTTCTAGATGTTGCCATCTCTGACAAAAATTGTTATTCTCAGATGGATTAATAATCATAGATATTACAGTAATTCTTCTTCCTTTGCTACTTATTATTCAGCTACTTTTTTCCCGACTTACTGCAGTTAGAGTTCTGGAATGGATGAGAGAAAGTACATGCAAATAATCTCTTGTATTTATAATGAAATAAAATGGCAATGTGAATAACTTGCTTCCATCAGAACCCCCAATTTCTTAGGCAGACACATGAAGGACAGTTTTTCCCCACTTTACTTCTGCTTAGGAAAGACTCACTGTCCTTCTTCTCCACCAGACCACTCCTGAGGTTTATTACTAGCCGAGAGATTATATCTGTAATAATATTATTTTCCTACAAGGTAGTGCCCACCAGGAATAACAGATTAAATCGTGTTCGAGCTCAGACAACTGTTAGCACACACCACAAGAATTCGTTCCTGCCAGTTTTAATGATTCTGTCCAAGTGTTTACAGAGCCTGTTTCACGAAAGTGCTAACTTGCTTTGCAAACCTTTCGCACACAAGAAACTAGGGAAGGGGGGAAAGAGAGAGAAAGAAAAAAAAACAATTTTCCACACAGAGAACAAAGATGCAAAAATTTTACTGTCTGTAAGTGAAATACTACAGACAGTAAAAGGAATTAGTTGTGGAGAGGGATTTTGGGGAATTTTCAAGGATCATCTCCCCCATAACAGATTCCATGCTTTCCTCTTGTTTTTCAATCACCTTTAGGATAGTGTTAGCGCCAAAGGCTGGATTTCAAATTGTCCAGTGATGAAGGGCAAGGCAGAGTGACTCTCTGGTGAGGAGGGCTGTAAGAGGAGGACCTGGCAGTCGTCAGAGTACAACAGCCATTAACAGCTCTTCTTGAAGAGCCGAGGCAGAGGAACAGCAAGCATTGCTCTGGAAACAAATTCATCAATGTCAGTGTCGTCCTTGCTAGCTCAGATGCACAGCTTTCAGCTGGCATATTTATTATTAATTATTATTAAATTTATTTATTTAAGTGTGCTTTGCATAGATAGACACATTGTCAGCCACCAAGGACTTAATATCTAAATTAGTTAGGACAAACAAACATGAGATGAAACAACACCGTAACAAAGAGCATGTGAGGGGATTACTAATGAAGAGAGAGAGAAGTAACTGTTTGAAGTGGTGAGTTGAGCCTTTAAAGAAGAACCCACAGATTTTAAAAGCAGTGATTATGACCACTAAAATAATCTAGGACAGCCATTTTAGATGATGCTGAAAACAGTCTGTAATGTCAAAATGGATATTCACTGAAATATTTCAACATAGGTCTTGAACCCACCACACAGGAGCAATTCAATTCCATGTCTATTCACCTCTTTCTGGGATTATTTTGCTTCATGAAGAATAGGGAAAAAAATACTCAGAAGATGAGGGCAAAAATGTTTTCCTGATATTGGAAAAAGGATCCAAATTCTAAAGAGCAACAAGAAGAAAAAGGAAGGCAAAGGAATAAATGGAGAAAGCAGATTTAGAGGGAACCAGAGTAAGCCTGCTCAGGTGAGAAACACACAGAGTGATCATAGGGTAATTAGCCTTACAGGGCTTTAAAGAGCTAACTATTAAAAGGGCTGGAGGTAGAAAGACAGTGCAGAATTAATATTATATGTTTAGAGTAGCTGAGAAGGATAATAACTGTATCAGCAAAGCACCTCTAGATAAAACAACAAGGAATGAGTAGGGCGTGATGGCCAAATGAGATCTAAAATGTCTTTGGCTCCTTAATAAAGAGAGGCTTTTATCTGAGGTCTTTTCCATTTCCAGATAGAACAGACCAGCAATTTCTATCATTTATTAGATAAACCAGAATCCATTCTTCAGTGGGTGACTAGATGTATGTTTGAATTCTTCCAAAAAATGATAAAAGCAGAAGAGGAAAGTACAAGGACTCCCAAGCTTTGAAGGTCAGCTACTTCACCCTGGAGCATCCTGTAGACTTGGTTAAAGCAACTGACAAAGAAATTACAGAAGAATAAGAGACTTTCCAAAGGTCATTTAATTGGATCTATTCCCTCTTAAGTACATTATTAAAAGGTTTCTTTTCATCTGGATCCTGCTGTCCCCTTTGGTGGTCATCTCCAATTGGCAACCCTTCAATTTCTTTCCACAATACAAAAGCTGTGCTTTAGTAGAGGTTCTCTAAAGCCCAAAATGGCTCATAAAACATGGGGTTTCTGGTTGCTTTACATCAGAGTCTGCAGATGTTTCAGAATGCATGTGAGCTGAGTCTGGCTTACGCAGGTGTGAGTCCAGCTTAATAGTTTTCTTAGGCTTCAGAAAAGGACCATTTAGGAATAGAAACCAAAACTGGAAGCCAGAGGGCAAATATTTTCAACATCTGCTACTCTTTGTGTGATATTCCTCTGCTTTCAGAAGTAGGATTCTTAAAATTGTTTTGTATGGCTTTGATTCAATCTCTGAAGTGCATTTCTATAACAAAGAAATACTGTTACTGAGATCTAGTGTCATGGGAAACAAGATTCTCAGATTATAGGGCATAGGCACACCTCCCTTTCCTGCTTGTAGCTATGTAGCTTACTTTTCCCCCTGCAAAGATGACTTGTGGCACTGACAGCAAATTCTGACACAGAAAAATGATGTCGGAGAAGCATTTAATCTCTTTTCACCTGTTCTTTATGAACTCTAAGTCCTGGAAACAAAAACCATACCCATGTTATTAAATATCCCTACCAGCAATCCTATCTATGTACTACTGGCGAACCACTTCAGTGTGATTCCTTCGAGCGTATTTTTCCCATCCTGCAGTCTCAAGAGCCTGGCTAAGACACATGCTTATTCTTGTTAGATCTTATTCAAGCACATTTGAGACATTGCTACCAGGTCCAGAACACTTTTCCCAGGGCACTGGATATATTTTTCTCTGATGAAGAATTAATATTATTATCTCCATGAAGAAAAAAATGAAAATCTAAGAAAAGCCCACAGAAAGTGTTATTTTAAGCATGCATATTTGCAGGAAAGTCCCAGAATTCAGGGAACGTCTTCGTGATAAGGGAAAATAGTAGGAAGAAAGAAATCTTTATCAACAATAATACATGAAGATTGTTCAAAAGCAGAGCCAAAAGCTGAAAATGCTGATAGGTCATTTTCCAAGTAGGACGTACAGACATTTAATAGACCAGAACTTCATGCTTTGAGAAGATACAGTCATAGAGAAGTTCTCTGCTTGGGATCTGATGCCTAAAGAAAGGGTGCCCATTTGTGAAAGTACAGAATGTCTGAGCAGAAGTGCCTTGTGTACCTTTTCCTATCCTGCTCTCGTGTTACTTCTGGCACAATAATATGACCATAATACTGGTAACAGATCCCACAGATCTGCTTTGAAAGCACTACTTGCCAGGAGACCAAGATCCTTCCAGTTCTTTTAGCACCTATCTTGTGTTTCTATGTCTCCCACACCCTCACCTCAGTGTTGGAAAGCCACATATTCCAAAAAGAGGAGTATCTCCTGTCATGTTTCCACCCTAGCAGGATCAGTTCTATCCTCTGACCTAGAGGCTATGAAGGGCAAGCTGTGAGCATTGACAAGTCCTGCTTGTGGATTCAAGGGATTCACTCTGCCTCCATACAGGTTGTTCGGTGCCACATGGTTGCACCCCTTTAATTTGGGACTTGATTGGGGTCTCTCACTTTTCTGATCCATGTTGTTGTCCCTGGCTTGCCATGGAGCACACGAACTTGGGAGTGGGATGCTGTTCGAAAGGTAATAGCCACACTCAGCTCTCCAGTGTATTTCTTCCATTCGTGAAGAATATATAGGAAACCCAGAGAAAACTAAATAACTTATTCTTAGAAAGTTCTTAGATATCACTAAATAAGACATAGACCATTGAACATTTTTTAATAATAGTTAAATGTGAGTCTCCATATGTATTAATTTTTTTATTATTATTTTATATAACTGGAGCCCATTTTGATGTTCCTTCCTGCTTTTAAGTATAGATTGTTCATGACACTTGACAACTTGTACAACCAACACAGGGGATGAATAGAAACAGCCACACAGAGAAACACAATGGATGAAAGGCTGGACCATAAAACAAACAGGTTGTGTTTCTAAAATTGAGCAAAAACCTACCTGAGCCCCTCCTTAGCTTTGAGCATAAGGATTATCCACTGTATTCCCAGTGGCTACATTAATACTGATGACTGCAATGGACCAAGGCCGGTCCTCTACTCTTGAGACCAATAATCCCTGCGCAGCACATATCAATGCAGCTGAACTCTCTTCCATGTAAAGTACAGGCTACAGCCAAACCCTGATAAACTCTGTCTGGGGAGTCCTTAGCCCTGCCAAGGACTATGCTGACCCTTTAGCAGCATGCAGACCCGCAGACCTGGGCCAGGGCTCAGGTCTCCATTATTCCACTTTCCAATATGAACTACAAACTACAGTAGTACAGAAGTATAGACATGACCACAGAAAAGTTATCAAATGCAATGGTGGGGTGCAAACACATAGAGCTGTTCACAGTAGACCCTACAGACCTCTGCAAGCAACTGGAAGAACCCCATGTACTGCAACAGAGATGGATTAAAACGATTAATTATGTTTTGTTCCTGTACTTGACAGTGATTGGGTCTGTTTTCAGGACAGAAAAAAACCTGCATTTTCCTAAATATTTAATGTTTTTAATTTATTTTTATGTATGTAATTAATTGTAGGCATCTCTTTACTTATCTGTAACTAAATGGGGACAAAAAGAGATTAATTTCTGAACAAAGTTACAACAGCTATTGTTTTAGTTAGAAAACAGAGGAGTCTGAAACAGAGTATTCTTTTTAATGCAATAAAAGGTGAAAAAGTCTAAACAACAATGGAGATTTTTATGACAATCACAATTTGCAATAAAATTTATTTTTAATGAGAAAAAAGTTGGGAAAAAGCACATTAAAAAAATGTCTTAAGAACATTGTGCAACGACATTTGATTTTAACACTCAAACTTCCTTCTTTGCAAATAATCCATCTTTAAAACATGTGCAGAAGGGTACAGATATAAATCAACTACAGCCAAAACAAGAGCTGTATAGTCAGTACCACAGTACCACCTTGTGGGGAAATAAAAACGGCTTCAGTATTGACTTCTTCCACTGCAGAGTTTCAGGAAATACTCATCATATAAACATAAAATTATAACTAAGACAAATGAAACAGACCCAGACATCAGCAATGTATGATGCATGATTTCTCCGGTGTCAAATTACTCTCCTTGAAGAATACATGTTCCAGATGAAATCTTTCAGAAGTCTACTGTAAAAACTTCCTGGAAGAAAAATGTCTCCTTTTACATTTACTTGCATTCTTTACTTGACTTCCATTTCTTCAAATTTATTTCTCTAGTTACACTGAATCAAGAGAACAATTGCATCAGGCATGTCAAATTCCACCCACACAAAATGCTTCATAAAGTTAAAGGCTATGACACAAATAAACTAATGCCAGGATCTTTGAGATGGCTTTTTATTGCTTTTCTGCAACTGATGTAGATATTAGAGACAGTAATATTCCTGACTACATCTGAAGAAATAAGGTTATCAAATCCTCAGATCCCCAAAGGGAATTTTCATCTGCTTTTCTCTATTTCTTTCACATAGTGGAAGAAATTTGTATGATTAAGTAATTGCTGGTTGTCAGAAGAAGTAGTTGCCCAGCCATCATATTTTAAGAGCTGTATTAAATGCAATTTTCACCCTTTCAAATACAACTTCTTATAGGCATCTCTGAATTTAATATCCCTAATAAAGCAGAACAACTAGTTCTTTCTTTCCCAGGTTGTTTGGATGTTGACCAATGGGGTGGTGGGGAGCTGGAGAGGGGAGTATTCTTTTGAGGATTTTGTTGGGGTATTTTATATTTTCCTCCAATATAAAAATGAAGTTTAAACTTGCTTGTCTTCTTGCTGTGGAGAACCTACCATTGATGGGAACAGCGCAGAAACAAACTCAGAAGAAATTAAACAAAATTGTATTCAGGTTTACTCTTCACACAGACATAGGTTGTGACATTTAGACCTCTGCAGTTTGAGGACTTACCCACATATAGCTGTTCTACTAAGACTGATACTGGCTTTAGCTGGGCTGGGGTCAGATCCCAATAGTGGGATTGCCTTCACCGTACTTTAAGCAAAAAATTGAGTGAGCAGCCCAACTGCCCATACATACCTATCTAATATCATCTCAGATTCCCCAGAATATGCTTCCTGAACCTTCAGCTCATGACTTGCATCACATTTACCAGCTTCATGCACAGAATCCCCGGAGTCTCCAAAGTCACTAAATGGCTATTAGAAGGAAGATGAATCAAGCTCTAGAAGCCTAATTGAAGTTTGTCACAGGGCTTGCAGTAGAGAAAACGACATCTCCAAAGAATAATTCATCATATCCTAACATATTAGGAAGAAATGCCCTCTGAAGATGCCTATCTCTCCTTACTGATCAAAGGAGGCACTTCAAAACCATCTATCACATTTTGATGAGATTAAACTGAAAGCTAATGTATAAGTTTATAGACTTTCTCCCTATTTTTGCATGCTGGCAATATTAGCATTGTTGGTTGTTGTTTGGGTTGCACATTGTACATATGATTTGTATAATGTGATCTGGCCTATAATGCATACATTATTCCAGGATACCAGTCAGCTCAGATGCCATTAGTGGTGGCAGTACCAGCAACTGAGTTCTGATTGCCAGTGATGATTCATACGCATGAACAGTGCATCTGCACCCAGCTGCTCTTTTATGATCACATGCTCTCTTCCCAGTGAAGGCATCCCTCTTCTCCAAACATTCCTCCAATGCATTTAATTTGCCAGAAAGACAGAAAAAAATTATGCTTCCCTCTCAACATGTTCTCCGCAAACCAACACCCTAAAGTCATGGCATCACACAAATTCCCCAAGTTCAATCTCCACATTCCCAGCCTCCACCACAGTGGATCTGGCACACATCCCAGAAGTAAATGTCTTTCTAGGAGATGCCAACACCTGGCACACTGAACTTGGAGGGCCTGCATTGCCACTAGCCATGTATGCCCCACAGTCTAGGAGATTCACAGACCCACAGTCTAGGAGATTCACAGACACTCTCAGATAAAAAGTATGCAAGTCCTGAAGTTACCATTTCAGGCTAGCTTTGAAGTTTTCAGTTTTCTACCACAAAACCATGAGATCTAGGTATTTTTTTTTTTTACAAAAGTTCATTTTCTTTCCTCTTCATGAGTAGAGACCAATGGACACAAATTGAGTTTCCCAAGAGGGCACATTCCTCCAGGTCTCATCAAGATAAATGAATTAGACAATAAAATGCCGAGATTATGCCAGAAGTTAGGCCTTAGCAAGTTAACTGGTTTATCACATCTATTACATTGATCTGTTGAAGCAACAGCTACAGTAATGGCCTGAAGGAATGGCTGCCTTTATGAAACAAGACTAGAAGCTTCTAGAGGAAACACAAAAAATTTTGGTGATTTATCACTTTCATATTTACAGTGACTTTTGCTCTTTTATGGTCTCATTTAATTAAGAGCATCATGTATAAAACAGAAGACAATAACTGTATTTCATTACCAAACAACTGATACAATGATATAAATGGTTTACTTCCTTCTGCTATAACTTTATTGGCTTTATTCTTCCACTGAGAGAAATGTGTTGTCTTGATCACAGATGATTTTGACTGACCATTTTTTAAAGATATCTTCTAGAAATACTGTCCTAATAATGCATGACAAAGCATGTTAACAAATACCTCTTTAAAAAAAAACAGATCTTTTTGATTTTTATTTTACATTACAGAACACTGACTTTCAGCACACATAACATGTGACTCACATATCAATTAGAAATACAATTATCTGGTGGCATCTTTGGGTCCTCCGTGTGCATCCATAGGCTGTTTTCCAAACTCATCCACAAGCAACAAGAAAGCAGTGCCACCCAGAGGACATGTCTGTGCACCCAACCAGGCTGGAGCTGCAGGTCCATTTTCCACACTCATTCCATTGGTTATCGCAAACCACATGAGAATCAGGGCACCTTCTGTGAGATGTTTCCAGCCTACTAGCATATCCCTAGGAACATAGTACACCCAAGGTTGAAGGAACCTTGAAAGATTATCTGGTCCAACCTTGTGCAGGAAAGGGAGGCTAGATGAGATTATCTAGCACCCTGTCCAGTTGCGTCTTGAAAACTTCCAGTGAAGACAACTTCACCACAAACCTCGATGTTGTTCTAGGCAATGGCTGTTCTCACTTTAAAAAAATTCTCACTTGTATCAAGATGAAACTTGGCACGACCAGTACCCATTTGTACCTTTTCTTCCCTATGAAGAGAAAGACTCCATCCTCTCTGGAGAAGCCCTTTAAGTACTAGAATACTTGTGATGAGATTCTCTCTTGAGCCTTCTCAGGGAGAAAAGAACTAAATGCTTCAGACTTTCCTCATAGGCAAGTTCTGCATTTGACCGAGAGCTCTTTATGTTCCTTGTTTCTGTCAGTTCTAGCTGGTATGAAACCAGAAAGTAAGCACCTAGAGCACCTATTCCTGTTTCTCATTTAAATAGCAGAACAGATCTTCTAGACAAAAAACTTTGAAGGTAAGTTCCTCATACACAGGAGCCTTAGTGTACATGCTGCCAGACTACATGTCTTAAACAGTTCCCCCTCTTATTTCCAGTCCACTGCTCCCATGCTCTGTGATACTCTACCCACTTTTATGCCCTGTGTGAAACACACAAGGCTGTAAACTCCCTTTCCCAATATTGTTTAAAAATCATACCTGCAACAATTCCCTTCACATGCTCTGATTCATGTTAGAAGCTTTAAATGTTAAAAGCTTTCCTTTTACCAAGAAAGATAATGATATTATTTCTCCAAGAAATAAAATTTCTCCTACCTCCAGTTTCACTTCCTTCTTTAGAATACCGCCTTACTCACACAATTCAATGCAATACTTACTTAATCTTAAGAATATACTGTTCATTTCAATCCCTAATCAGGTAAAGAAATAAGAATTTGTTACATTATTTACACTTTTAATAGCACATTTTTATTCAACATATGATTAGAAATACCTCCTTAGCAAATGAATACAATACTTTTCTTTTGCAGATAGTTGTGACAAATAAACGATTTCACTTATCAGCACCATCCAGTGAAGTGACTTGCTCCAGTTGGAAGGAGTATTTACAGGTCTCCAATCTGCAGGTATTAACAGGGTTCTTGTGCAAAAAGGAGTTTCCTTTTACTTGCATATCACTTTCCATCAGTACTGTTTACCTTCACAATATCTTTATCTTCCCAATCTCTTTAAACAGAGGCAACATACATCCTCTCTGTCTTTGTTTCGCAAGATTAAACACGCCAAGTTGTTTTATATTCCCTTCTGTGGCAAGCCCTCTCTTATCTTGACCATCTTTGTAGCTTTTCTCTGCAACTAGTTAAGTCTCAATTCATTTTTCTTTGAAAGCAGGTACCAACACAGTAGAGCCTTTCAGATGAGGTCTGCATAAACTTTTATAGCTTTATTGGATATATGAGCTTGCACATTTTTTAGGTGCATTACCTACAAGACTCACAGTCTTCCTAAAACCAGTTAAAATATGCAAGTTGTAATCTTCTTCACCTCTTCTTCATAAGTCTTTTACAGGATAACAAGATGTTATGAGTTCTCAAATTAATTCATGAACTTGCACTCTAATATTTTAAATACTGACCACTTTATTTTTCTTATCCTTGGAGTCATCTAATTTCTCCCATTTGATATTCTTATCCTTCTCTCCATTAACTATGCTGTCTAAACTTGTGTCTTCAGAATCACTGTCATACTCCTAATTCTCTTATCTACACTGTTAATGAAATTACTAAGAAGCTTTCTCTCAAAATTCAATCCTGAAAAAAAGATTTTATTAGTAACTTCATTCCAATACTTCCCTTTTGATAGTCTCTACTGTCTCCTAACCACTCCCCTACTTTCTTTACCCACTTTCAGTTCTTCTAATGATTCTTATCATGTCCAGCTTAATTAACGATTTCCCACAAGACAATATATCAAATACATTCAAGACAGAATAGTTCTACCCATTCTCCTTGTCTAAAAATATCACTGAATATATCAAAAATGATCTTTTGTTAATCCGAGATAATCGACCTTTGATTAAAAAGATGTGACATTTCATTCCATTTACCTCCATGCTCTTTATTATTCTCTCCATCACATTTTATTTTAAAGCCTACTGAGACCAGAGCAAAAGACACTTAGATGTCCAGATCTGTTTTTGCATCTTTCTAAAATA
Organism: Irena cyanogastra; assembly: GCA_013397155.1. NCBI lineage: Eukaryota > Metazoa > Chordata > Aves > Passeriformes > Irenidae > Irena > Irena cyanogastra. The sequence continues at coordinate 289,503 of VWZV01000290.1, forward strand.
CCTTTGCTACTTTATAGCTACCTACATTTACATCTCCATCTAACACATCTTCTATCAGCAATTTCATCTACCATATATGTCAGACCTCTCAGTTCAAGATCAGTCAGTCTACAGCCATCTGTCTCCTTCCTCTCTGTGCTAAATTTGTTACTGTCTTTCTCCCCCTGGCCACTTAGCCAAGCCCAGCTGCTGATAGCTGCACCAGAGGAAATGTGTTTGTTTGGTTACAGGACTGAATCTAGACAGTCTCTCACGTTTACTTTGCCCTTTACTCCATAGTGGCTGCATTATTTGACTTTCCTGGCTCTCTTGGTGGTTTAGACTGCTGGAAAACTCTGGGAGATCTAACATGCTTCAGATTAGGAGGTAAAATAAGGTTCAGAAGCAATTGTGATCATTTGAGTTTCTGTAATACTCATACAATAGAACTTTTCCTTTTACCAAAGTGAATACAATTCCTTGCATACAACTGAGTTTGCTATTTAGCAAAGCAGCTCATGCATTTATTTTGCAAGGCTTTTTTAGGGCTTTTTTTTAATACAAGCATTTTATCACAAATAATAGGGAACACCACCACTGAAGGAATTATTTGCTATTTAGAAGATTTTACACACTGTGGGAAGTCTTCCCAGAATGCAAAAGAAGCAATAAAAATACACTAAGCATGCTGGGGGTGCTATCTCAGTGTATTTGGCAGAAGACACCCTTGTGCTGTTTTCCAAGATTTTGCAAACCATTAAGGCAGGACATAATTGAAGAAATCATTGAGATTCAAGGTGGAATATGACACACACACAATACTGCAACCTGCTCTTGGGAAATACTAATGTACAAGCCAAAGGAGTTGCATGAGAAGAGTGGATTAGGCAACAACTCGGCCATGCAGAGAAACAGAAATCTCTCAATAGCATCACAGTGATTTGTCCTCATAAGACATTTCCACTGTATCTGCACTGGAAAAAGCAGCAGGCTCCTCTGGGGTGCCTCCCAGCTGGGACATGAATTTGTGGGGCATGTGTGTTTCATAGTGTTATCCATACTACTGTCACCAGGAACCTGCTCTTTAATCACAAAGGGTTCCCACAAACTGAAATAATTTAACTTCATATTTACAGGACAATATTTAACAGGGACAAAATAGAGTCAGACTTGGCAGAAATATATTCCTGTGCTTAATCTAGAAGGGAACCTTTTTCGTTGTAGGCATTCCAGTTGTAGATAGCATCCAATATGTTCCAGCACTGCTTTCTAGTTTGTTTCAATCTTCAATCACCGAAAGTGAGACATTTTAACCAATTTTTAAAAGATTGCATATACTGAAAAAACAACACAAGCTAAATTATTTTGAAAGAAGAAACCACTTAGCTTTTTTCTAAATTAAGTTAGTGGGAAATAATGCTTGTTCACTCCTCTCAAAAAATTGTCAGAGTAATTTTAAGGGAGGTGGACGAAGGGTAGCCAGGATAATATATCCATACCTTTGTCTGTATTCATGAAAATGTGTCCAAATTCTAAGCTGTACAATTCCATAGTATATCAGAGAAATTTTCATTAGGATATGCAGATATTAGGGCTAAACCTCAGGTCTGTTAAGCTGTCCAGGTGGACTTTGTTTATATTTTGCATCAGACTTACTGCTGTCTCTTCTGAAAAAACAGAGCCCTACACTCTTGCACAGGTGTGACAAAAAGCTCCACAGCAGCTGTCTCAGGTTCGAGTGCTTGTGCACTCTGGCCATGGTACCCAGACATTTCCAACAATCTTTAAGTGATCACCTTCCAGACAGTGTAACCACTTTCCAGTGCTAGAGAGAGGCTATTGAGACCCAGATTGTGGGCTTCCCAGGTTCTAGGTTTTTCTTCTAAACACGAGAGCAGTTTCTCTCCAAGATAAGCACAGCAGGTGCAGCTTTTCTTTTCCTTTTTCTCCTGTATTTGTTGAATAAATACTCAGTCCACAATATAGCTAATTGTAACTAATTAAGACTGTGTCAGTCAGAAAAGAGGGGGGAAAAAGTAATATCAAGATTACCACATCCTTAAAACCACTCCTGAACTTCACAGCAGTGACATTTTGATAATGATGATGACTCTGCTTTCACAAAGAAAGAGCTCATTATTTTTGAGATACACATTTCCACATCAATTTCTGAAAGGAAATGAACCTTACGAGCAACTATAATTGGAATGCTCTCTTCTGCGGTCTTAATACCCATCAACAATATATAACAAAGGTAACAGAAAAATCTCTCCACTGAAAAACAGAAGACTGCAACTGCCATTTGCTTGATACATACTCTCAAGAGAGGCCTGCAAAACGTAAAAAAAAGCCAAATATTCAGTTACATTTACCAGAGATCATCAACTGCCACCCTCTAAAGCACAACCACCCACTTGGCCATCTTTCTAAAAAGTCCTGATGTAGTTCACTACCTCAATGCACATGTCCAAAAAAGAAATAAAATGTTAAGCTTTGGGCCTGAGATCACGTTCATGATTGCAACTAAGTATCAAGACTAGCAGTGATGGATTTTCACACCTCCTTTTCTTTTCATTCGCTCCTTTTCCTCGGCTTCAGTTGACTTTATCTGTTCCTTGTCTTGATCTACAAGCGTTTAGAGACCTGAGGCAATTCATCCAGCAGTATGAAGCCAGCATGAGCCAGTATGAAGATGTATGAACCAGACTGAAAGGAGTCTAGTTTTCACTGGTCTTGCAATTTTCTCAATACCTCAGAAACTCATATTCTTCATCTTCTAAGAATTAGTATATTGCACACAGCTGAGACAGTAGCAGGTGCTTACACAAGTGATACACTTTCCTGTAAGAAGTTGTGAGGACCAGGTATAAACATGGTTCTTTATGACTGTATCACAGCATGGCCAAGATGTGCATGCACTAATAGTGGCTTCTGAGAAACGAAAATCAAATGCTTCACTGGGTATAAGGGGGTGTCAGGGTCAGTACGAACATCCAAACCTATAAACAACCAGAGAAAGTAGGGGTTCTGAATAACCCCACTGCTGGATGAAGCAAATATTAGCCAGATTTTGTGGTACCTGGACTAACAGAAGACCCTTTAGATCTTTATAGACCAAAGCATATCAGAAAATCAAAAGGCAGCAGCAGAAAGTCAGCCCATTCAGCATACCAGTCTGCTCCCCACGCACACACAGATTGCTTGGGCGATGTAATTGCACCAACCCAACAAGCCCTGCATACGAGTTTCATCTTGCATGCAACAGAGTCAACATGTACTGTGACTGCTTGGCTGGGATTTTTGGATTGGTGTACATCTGAAAATCCTGGACAAGTTACAAAAGCTGACAGAAAAATAGAAGAGGGGAGCCAATAATGGCAACCTGTCACAAAGTGCAGCAGCTCTGATAGAGGTACTTTGACTTTGGCTTTTTTAACAACAGCTGAGCCACGGTAAGATTAGGCCACTTCCCACATTCATCCTTGATTTTTTTTCCTAGTTCACTGTTTAAGCGGCTTTCTCAGGCTAGCTCTGTAAAATGGATCTCTCTACATTCATGAGACTTCTTTGTGAGGTATAGACATTCACTAACACACTAGCAGAGGAAGATCTAGGAAAGCTTACTATATCTACTAAAATTACATACTATTAATAGTATTGTACAATAACATAACTTTTTATGTATAGCCCGAAGACTAAACATATCAAAATGAAGCATAGCTGTTTCAGGGGAACATAGCAGCTCTTTTCACTCATTTCAGCAATGATTTCACACCATGGACTGCCCTGAAGCGTCAGTCTGAGACATTTACCACCAAAACACTAATGGGGTGGGTGCTCCAGCCAAAAGCAGAAGCAGGAGCAAAGCAGAAGCCCTGGCAAAGAGGGGGTCAAGACTCCCTTGGAGAGGGAGCAGTTAAGGTATACGTTCATTCCCGAGTCCTATCCCTTTATTACTCTGTGTTTACATCAACTGCTCCATTACCCTCTAATCCACAGCCACCCTCCTACACACAGGTTTCCCTGAGAAAGCACCGCTGAAGAGCACAAGGGCTGCTCTCGTCCCAAGACCCCGTACAATACCTCCTGCCCTGGAGAAATATATGCACACAGAAAAGGAAAAGGCATATGCATATATATATA